>CM050508.1:197056601-197234101 GCA_027563665.1 Antrozous pallidus
AGTCACCGAGTATGTAACCGGTCCATGCTGAGGCCTCGTCACCCCTCCCCAGGACCGGGTGCTTCTTGTGCCTCCACGGGATCGAATCCAGGGTCTGCTCCGGAAGCCGTCCTCCCTCACCCCCCCGCTCAGCTAAGTGCTGCTCCTACACATCTCGTGGGGCCTGTAGAGAGCATGGCCCTCTTCTCCAAACACGGCTGCTCAGGCTTCCGTCTCCTCCCTGTGAAGTCAGCAGAGACCACACCTGAAAGAATGAGACAGAGGCCGAAAAATCAGGACCACAGGCTTTATTAGGGGAGAAGGGCCTGCTGGGCTGTCCCGAAAGGGGAGGACAGCAACACGTGCAGAGAGGTGATCACGCCTTTTGAGGGGAGGAAGGGGAAGCAATGGGGCTGAGGGTACTCAGCACGTGCTGATTGATGGCTTCATATAAGGCACATGACTAGGCACTTAGGTACTTAGGAATCAAGGGCTTAGGGTATTTGGCAGGTGCTGATTGGTGGTTCAATGTATAGTCCATAGACGGTGCCTGGTCAGGCGCTCAGGAATGTCCAGGCTGCAGGTGCAGGTTACATCATACTCCGTCCACCGGTCGGGGGAAGGGAGGACCTATCCATCCCTACCTGGGAGGGTTATTTGGTGATCAAATAAGCCCACACCCAGGGGCCGTTAGCACTTCAAATGCGGTAGAAAGAAGCAACCTTCATCGGACTCAGCCGCATGGGCCTCCCTTGGACACACCAGGCACGTGCCCAGCTCGGGCCTTTCCGCTTGCTGTGCCCGGCGCCGGGAGCACGCCTGCCTCTGAGACCTGAGTGGCTCAGCCCTCTCCGTCCTCAGGTCTCCGCTCAGACATCCAGGTCTTCTGAGGAGCGAAGCCTCTCCGAGCGCCGATAACAGAGCTCTCCTCCTTCCGGCCGCGCCGGCCTGTGCTCAGAGGGCCGTGCTCGGCTCCGGCGCTCCTCCGGCGCTGTGTTGAAATTCTCAGTAATTTTGTCTCCGATTGTGCATTTTGTGAGTGAGTCAGATGGGGCAAAGGGGCATGTGCTGGGACTTGGCCACAGCTCATATGGGTCCCGGCTCCTGCCACCTGTTCCCCTGCCCATCAGTACCCCAGACCCCACCCACTGTGGCTGCCTGTGGTGCCTGGCGGGACCCTGGTCACAGGCACAGGGCAGGGGAAGGGAGGTCACCCTGAAATGGCAGTTTAAAAACGTTTGGGGGGTGCCCCTCTGCCAGGGTTGCTGGGAGTGGGTGTGTCCCAGTGATGGGTGGGGCCCCTGGGTGTCTGTGAGTCTTTATCCTGAGGGTATCCCTATGCCCAGGAGCACTAACTTCCTTGTTCTGTGGCAGTGTGTGTGTGTGTGGGGGGGGGGGGGGTCATCTTCCTGTTTGCCTCTTCTGGCAGCTTGGGCACCTGAGGAAAGAGCCATGAAATACAGATTATGTGTTTTCTGTGAATCCACATATGAGTTAAGTGCTCTGATATTTGCCTTTAAAACCAATATTGCACAATATAACGATGAATGATAAAACTCAGGTTGATCATTTACATTTTTCTTTACTCAGAATGACATTAAATAGCAAATAAAAATCACAGTGCCAAGAAGAGAGGGAGGGAGGGAGGGAGGAAGGGAGAGAGGGAGGGAGAGAGAGAGAGAGAGAGAGAGAGAGAGAGAGAGAGAGAGGCACTACAGAGGAAGTAGAAAGTTTCCTGTGTGCCTTTAATGACACTTTCTCTGCTTTCAGAACAGGCCCAGGTTTCGCTCATTTTGCACAAGGTCCTGCAGATGGTGAGTGGGCCTCGTCCCCGTCCTCCTGGGGTCTTCAGACCTCGAGCTTCAGGCCTTCTGCCTCCCGCCAGCCCCCAGCATCGGGCGGATGACTGCTACCCTGGCTACCCTGCCAGCTGCGGGGGTCCCCCCGGAGCCTGGGCCGCAGGCTCCCCTCCTTCCTGGAACTGCTTCGCTCATTTCCATCCATTGTCTTGGCTGCAGCTTCTTGAGTTAGTCTTTCTGCCTCGGGAAGTTGCCTTGCTGGCTTCCCCATCTGCTTCCAGTTTCAAATCCTTTTTGGCACCAAATCCTCTCTTGGGGTTCCTTCAGCCCCTTCCGCCTCTAACGGCCAGGGTGACCTTGGTCACACCAGCCACTGTGCTCTGGGGGGCCCTGGTGAAAGGAAGGGGGCTGCTCTGTTCTCCTCCCAGGGAAGGGCTGCGGGGGCCCAGGTCCTCCAGCAGAACGAGGCCAGGCCAGGTGAAGGTGGCTTCGACTGCGTTCGAGTCGCTGTCGACACTGCACCCCTGATGACCTGTGACCCCGTTCTTTCCCCTTCCCCTTTCGTTGCACAAGAAACAGTCATCTTTCACTGCAATGGCACCTGCCCCCGGCTACTCAGTCCTTCTGCAATGTGGGGCGGCACGCAGCTCGTCACGTGGGAGTGGTCCCAGGCTCCGCTCCCCCTTTCTCCTAAAGAGAATTCTGGTTGCAACCACTCAGCCCGCATCTCTCCCTCCCCTGCTCGGAGATTAAGGGGGTACAGCTAACCTGCCAGGGAAAGAAACTCCAAAACACAGCAGCTTAAAGAATACACAAGTGCGTTTCTCCCTCACACAACAGTCCTGGGGAGGATGCCCAGGTGTGGAGGGCATTTCTGCTCCACACAGGCACTCAGAAACCCCGCTTCCTCCCGCCCCTGAGGCCTGCGGTCTTTGCGGGTGGTGACCGTGTCTGCTGCCAGCCCGCGGGAGGAGAGGAGGGCACAGTGGCTTAGGACGGAGGCCTGGAAGAGGCTCCCGTCCCTTGCATTCCCATTCCCATGGCTGGGACCCAGTCCCGTGGCCACGCCTGCAAGGGAGGCTGGGAAATGGCATCGAGCGGAGCCACCCGGTGCCCGTGAGGAAGGGGAGGAAGGGGTCTGGGAGGACAACCAGCTGACTTGCGACACCTGCCTCTGCTCTACCCGGTGACTCTGGGTTTTGGACAAACCGGTTCCTAGGTTCTGTGTCAAGAAGGCCTGAAGCGGGGACGTGGGCGAGAGAGGAACCGGGACTCGGAGGGGGAGGATTTTACAGTCTTCGAAAGACAAGTCTCGTTGGAACTGTTTTTAGCTGCTCGTGGTTGATGGCCTGTGTCTTACTGAACGCTCTGCCCGCGGGCGCGGAGCCCCAGCTCCCCGGGTCCCAGGATGCAGGGGTTACACTCACACGGCCGCTGGCAATGTGCGGGGAGCAGAGAGAGAGACCAAGCTGAGGCCGGGGCTACAGGACGCGGGCTTTGCCCTCCAGGAATTCGCAGTCCGTGGGACAGACAGAGGCAGGATTAGAGGCAAGTCCAAGCAGCTGACCGCCGTTAAGGAGGGAATTAACTCCTGCTTTGGCAGCGCCTGCGACGGGCAGGCATGAAAAGTCCATAAAAGGGACATCCCTCCCTGGATTTACCTCTGCCTGTGGGAAATGGTCTAACATCTTTTACTAGAGCGAGAAAAAGCAAAGGGGACAACCTCAGAGGGAAGGCGGGGGGGTGGGGGGCAGTGGGGGGCGGGGGGGGGCGGTTAAAGATCAACCAAAGGACTTGTATGCATGCATATTAGCTAAACCAATGGAGGAGGACACTGGGGTGGTGGGGGCTTGTCCTGGGGCGTGGGAGTGGCCGAGGAGGGGTCACGGGGGTGGGGGGGGGGGGGGGGGGCGGGGCGGGGGGGGAGAGGCATATGTAATACTTTAAACAAACAAACAAAAGCAAAGGGAAGGTGAAGTAAAGAATCAGACACGGGGTCGTAGCTCTGCTGCTACCCTGTTTCCCCGAAAATAAGACAGTGTCTTATATTAATTTTTGCTCCCAAAGATGCTCTAGATCTTCTATTACAGCGGGTAGGTCTTATTTTCGGGGGATGTCTTACTTTCGGGGAAACAGGGCGAGTCCTTGGCCTCAATCACATGTTCCTCATGGGCCCCAAGGCCACCGCTCACACAGTGGACACCCTGGTAGGAAGCACTGGAAGCATTTACAGGCGGACAAAATACTGAGAGGTACCCCTTCCGGTGGGTGCAGCCGCCCCACTTCCTGCCCCCTCAGACACCCCGAGGGTCGGGCTGCATTCAGCCACTCTTCCCACCACAGACAATGTGTTCGGGCAGCACCTTGCCCGTCAGCCTGGGGTGTTGGGCATTTCTAGGGGTGAGCTGCTGGGAAAACACTCCTCTAACCAGCGGGTTTCTTTCTGTCCTGCCCCAGGGTGGGCACCAGTGCAGGGCAGTGAGGTGTGGAAGGCACACAAGTTAAGGAGGCCCTCACTTTCAGCATGGTCCCTGAGGATGGGCCTCCGTAAACCCTGCGCCCTACTCAGCCCCAGACTCACCCTAGTCCTGGCCTGTCCTCCAGGCTTCCCACAGACACGGTGGCTGGTCGCGATGGCGTTGTATTTATTTTTTAAACTGTTTTAAAATTGATTTCAGAGAGGTAGGGAGAGAGAAAGAGAGAGAGAAACATCAGCGATGAGAGGGAGCTGTTGATCGGCCACACTGTGCGCCCCACACTGAGGATGGGGCTGCAGCCCAGGTATGTGCCCTGACCGGGAATCCAACGTAACCTTGTGGACGGAAGGGGCCATGTGCTGACCTGACAAGTCAGCGGAGGCCTGCAGGCGGTCCTGCAAACGCAGAGACCTAAAGTCACCACGAAGGATGGTCCGAAATTAAACTTTGAAAGCAGTTGTGGTGGGCAGTTACGTCCTAGGCCGGTGTCTTCACTGACAAGGTCAGCCTTTACCTTAACGGAGCCTGTCTGTCTTTTTGCAGCTAGGATAACAGTCCTTGAAATGTCTGGGTAACTTGTAACTTCTTTTTTGGAGCCCCTGGGGCACAGCCTAAGGTGGCTGGGTGCCAGGACAGATTCCACAAATTCCTTCATCGTTATCATGTTAGTTGTTCCTGCACCCACCTAAGTACTTGTCTATCATTTTACTTTTTATCCGATCCCAGGGGTCCCCACCCCCCGTTTCTTTCTCCCACCGCTCTAGTCTATCACCAACGGATTTCATGTCACCCACCCCCACCCCTCCCTTTGGCTGTGATGTGTAAACACAGCTCGAACCCGCCACTCTCCGGAGCAGTGTCTCAGTCCACTGGGGTTCTGGCCCCAGGCAGTTGTCAACAGTTTGGCTCCATAAACGCACACAAACTCTTCACGGGTTTGAACGTTTTTCACGTGAACAACCTCCGGGGTCATAGGTCGACGCTCAGCCACTGAGCACCCTGGTGGGCCATGGTGGCGTTTTAAACCAAGGTGCCAGAAAAGCACCCCAGACTCGCTGAAGGCAGCTTCTGTCAGCAGCGGGGAGCCAGCACCTGGGGGGATGGGGGGGCTGGACCTGGAAGAGGAGGCGCAGGGAGGGCGGGGGGCCCCCTGTGCCAGGGAACCTCAGCCCTCCCCGGAACTGTGACCACGGGGAGAGGGGCAGGTCAGCAACCAGACGCCTGTGGTCGGAAGGGTTGATAGGAAAAGCAATGGGGAAGTGGTGGGCAGAGAGGAGGCCCATGGTCCCCAGGTCCTGAGCCACAGGGAACCCCGGGGCCCCAGGCCAGGCTGCGGAGCTCACACAGGGCGCCCCCCCGCCCCCCGGAGCCAGCCTTCAGGGTCACCGCTGCGCCCCGAGTTGCTCTGCAGAGGGACGCGGGCACCGGCAAGTTGAGAGTTCAGGACCCGGAGTCCGCTCTGCCGCCTCCAGGCCAGGTCCTCTCGGCCGGAGAAAACCGGGCACATCGCCCCCACCCCCGGCCGGACACTTGGACCGCGTTTCTCAAACTCCGCGGGCATTCTAATCCACTTTCGCTTCTGCCTGCGCCGATAGCTATTGGGTGGTGGTGTTTTTTTAAACCAACTCACCGTTACTCGCGGAATTCATTTTGTGAGTGGAAACCTGCAGGTGGCCATGCACGGAGCTAAGCAATCGCGCGAGGACGATGTTCATCGGGCGTTTTCTTCAGTTCAGGGCTCTGAATCCGGGGCCCAGGTTCTCTTTTCAAAGGGAGGTTAGCAGAGGTCACATCCGAAATGAATCCTGTTCTCCCTCTGTCTGAGCCCCCTGCACCGCCCCATGAACTGCTTCCTCCCGTGAAAAATGTCCTGGAGAGATCACGCAAGAGCTACCTTTGTGGTTGAGGTGGGAGGAGCTGGGCCTTGGCCTCTGGGAAGGGACTGGGCCCTGAGCTGCACCCCCAGCCTCAGCCCGGGGACTCCCTTTAACCTCAGCGGAGAGCAGCCGGCACACAGTCACACAGTCGGGGCAGGGGGGCAGGGGTGTGATCCTCAGTGATCCTCAGGGCGTGGCCACAGCGATGGCTCCCAGGGGGGCTGGTTCATCTCAGGATCAGCCTCATCCTGGGCATGAGGGAACCCCATTCTGTGGGCACAGAGGGAGAGGGAGGGGGCCGTGAGCCCGGAGAGAGGCCACTGGCGGGAGGTGGGGAGGGAGTGGGCACGTGTGAAAGGAAGCAAGTGGGTTTGGTGCTGCGTTTTGTGGTGACAGCTGGGTCCCAAGAACAAAGTGATGATAAACACAGGAAGTATCAGCGGCTGGGACCTCCCCCCTGACTGCAGCCTTCCCCAGTCCACCGCACCCTCACACTCCAGGCCCATCGCCTGTCTGGCAGGAGGGGACCAGAGAAAACGCCAGAGCCTCCCCAGTCCTTTTTTTTTTTAATCCTCACCAGAGGGTATTTTTTCCATTGGGTTTAGAGAAAGTGAAAGGGAGAGAGGGACCGTGGAGGGAGGGAAAGAGAAACATCAAGGTGAGAGAGCCGCATCAATTGGTTGCCTCCCACACATGCTCCGACCTAGGCCAGGGAGAACCTGCAACCCAGCCGGGTGCCCTTGACCAGGAGTCAAACCCAGGACCCCTCAGTGTGCGGGCTGACACTCCAACCGTGGAGCGTACTGGCCAGGGCTAGAAGCTGCTCCAATCCCCTGGACGGAGACAGGGAAGGAGATGGCCCAAGGATTTGCCTCAGTGGGTAGTGTCTGCATCTGGACTCAGGCAGCGATGTTCGTCCCTGCCGGGCAGAGCGCTCCCCTGCCCGAGTGAGACCCTCCAGAGCCTCGGTCACTCCCCCCCCCTCCCCGCAACAGCTGAGCTGGCAGCAACCCCCCCAACACACACACCGCACCGTGCGCCCGGGGCCTGTGCGAGCAGAGCTCCAGCCGAGCCCCCGGGGACACGCCAAGGGACGAAGAGAGAAGCCTTTGTGGCTCTCAGCCGCCGGCACCGGGCGGTTTGTTACTGCGGCAGAGCCTGGCCTCCCTGACTGAGGCGCCGGCCCCGGCCGCGCCCGCAGCCTCTGTGCACGGAGCGGAGCCCAGGCTTGTACGCCCGCACAGCCGGGGATAGTGTGGAAACAGTTAGTGAAGCTCCAGATTGGATGACAACCAGGATCAAGCTGTGTGACTTGAGTTTCCAAGGACTTGGCACGCACATGTTGGGAGCCGATTGTCATGAAGAAACCTGGCTGCACAGTGGCCGGAGCCGGACCCAGATGAGCCTCTCTCCTGGAATAGCCTCATCCGCGAGGCTGTTTCCGATCCCTCCTGTGCTCCCTGGGCCATCGCTCCCCTCGGCAGAAGGCAGAGCCGTCAGTGAGTATTTATCAGGAATTGCCTACACGGGCTCTCACTTCATTCTCTGCACTCCAGCCACATTGGACCACCAACACGCAGTTCTTTCTTCCCCTTCAAATCGCATTAGAGGCCCTGTGCTCTCCGTACCATTTTTTCCTTCCCTGTCTATCCCTCTAGGTCGGTGGTCAGCAAACTGCGGCTCTCGAGCTGTGGTTTGCCGCTCTTTGCATAAGGCATTGCCCTTACCCAGAAGTTTTGACTTCAGGTTGAACACATTAGTATATTATTAAACTGCTTTTTAAGTGTTTTTCCCTAAGGCAGTGGTTGGCAAACTCATTAGTCAACCCAGTGGCAAACTGCAGCTCGAGAGCCACATGTGGCTCGCAAGCTGCAGTTTGCCAACCACTGCTCTAGGTAGTTGTAAATCACCCTTCCAAGTTTGTAGCCTTTATGTGTGTACAATAGGGCATAAGTGTAGAGAAGAGGACATACACACACACACACACACACACACACACACAAACACACACACACACACACACACACACACACACACACACACACACTTCCCAAATTCTGCCCTGCGTGCTTTTCTTATCTTTTGTCCTTCTAACCATCCTATGGGATAGGTATTATCACCCCCATTTTCCAGATGAGAAAACTGAGGCTCAGAGAGGTAAAGAGACTTGCCTAAGATCCCAAAACAAGTAGTTGGAAGAGACAGACTCAACATCTACCAGTGTCTTGTGCTGGAGTCTAAGTCAGGTCTTTTAAGGGCAGCTATGCCACAGTGTGTAGCCAGAGCCCAGGGTCAAAATCCAGGCACCCTGGGTTCAAATTTCAGGTGAAGTTTTAACTTAGACCATGGCTTAGGGTGAACTCCTCCCCCTCTGCAGGCCTCAGGACCCACAACCATGACATGGACGTTTGGACCAGATGGTGCTTCTCTGAAAGTCGGTCAGACAGATATGAGCAGCGCAAGGACGATGGGGCAGGTACAGAAGGTCACGGAGGTGAAGAGCCCCAGATGCCTAGCAATACACCTGCTGGGTCATCCCCAGGGTGACTCTTCCTCCCCTACCGTGTAGCTGATCATGTGGTTTGCCCCCCCCCCCAACTTCTCATTTCTAGAGATAACATTTAGGCCTCAGTTATATTTCATCCCTAGGCCTAGAAAAGCAGCAAAACCAGACAAGTAACACCAAGGCCAAGGCTGACCTCAGGATCAGTTGTGTTCGGTGTCGACCAATCAGTCAGTGGAGACCTTGACCCTGAAAGGACTCACCTGGAAATCTGCTGAAGATTCTATTGAGATCTTCCCCTGGGACCTCCCTTAAAATTCCCACCCTTAAAACCCTTAGGGTAGAGGACCCAGCATGCCCCACCCCCAGCACCCGGCTTTTTCCTTCCCCCTCACCCCAAGCACGTCACCTTCATCTCCCTCACTTCTGAGTTCCTAGGGTCCTTCCTTTTGCCTCCATAACGTTTTCTAAGCCCATTTCTCCTACAAATAACTTCTTCCACCTCTGTGACTTTCCAAACAAATGTCCTCCGGTAGTTTGAGTCTTGGCTCTGAATTCTTTCCTGGCCAGAACCCAAGCACTGAGGTTGCTGAACCCAAGCCCTATCTGATGCCACCAACCCAACACCTGGGGCTCCGACTCCACCGTGGCCAGCAGTTCCAATGTGAGGCATACATCGCACTACCTAATAGCTAATTAAAAATATCGAGGGCCCTTCCTACACCTGCATGATCATGCCCCGGGGACCCCAACACCATAGGCGACCCACACCTGAAGCAAGCATTGGGAACCCAGTTTCCAGGGACCTTTCATAGCTCCATCTCTGTGAGCTTATGAGGGCAGAAAGGACCCACTCAGTAACCACACTGGGCAGTCTGAGTCAGACAGTATGTTCTGGAAGAACCTAGAGAAGAAAGAAGCTGGTTAGGCTGTGGACGCTGTGGGAGTAGAAGCAGAAGTTGGCTTTGATTTGTCATGGTTTCATTTTCTTGTTGGAGGAAAACCACATTTCCAAGTGAACCACGCGCTTGGCCCCCCTGCAGTTAGGAGAGACCGTTCTGGCCCCCACCGTTGGTGGAGGAGATGAACACCAGTTCCAGGCCTGGCCAGAAACCTGTGGGACCTCCATGACCTTTCCCCTTTGGAGGTGAACTTGGACATGAAGTGCTAAAAGAATATGGGTTTCGGTGGCTGCAGAGACAAGAACCCCTTCCCTGACACATACACCCCCACCACCACTTTCAGAGGACTGCAGGTCTAGGGGGGCAGCAGACTTAATTTGGGCTACATTCTTGAGGTTATGGGGTTGTTACAGCAGCTAGCGGTATTGATCCTGACTAAGACAGCCTGGAGGACACAGGACCAGAGCAGGCTAAGAAAAGGTAAGAATTGGGCCCAGGGAGGGGAGGAAAAGGGCACTCCAGAGCGAGGGCCAACAGGAGCAAAGGGGTGGGCCTGGGACAGGTGTGATACGTTTGCACCTCAGAGAGACGCTCAGGCTGAGTGGTGCTGGGGCCATGCTGGGTTGGAGATGAGACCAAAAATGGTCCGACCAGTGGCTGCGGGAGCCAGCTCACACCAGTTCCTGAGAGCCCCTTGTCAGCACCTTTCCCGACTCTGCCCAGTGACAGCTGTCGCTTTGGCGGCATGAAACAGGCTATGGTGGGAGGATGGACACCATGGCAACCGGCAAACACTCTCAGCCTGAGTCGGTGGGGTTTCCCTCCCAGTGTTGAACATTTACCAGCTGCTGGCTGCAGCCCCCATGCCACGCCTGCTGGTCTGGGGGCCGTGAAAAGACCAAAGACCCTGCAGCCGGGCTGATGCCTGCCCACCCCGTGTGTGGCTGGGGCCCGGGAACCTCGCCTCTGAGTTCCAGGTTCCGCCTTTGCAAAACGGGGCTAATACTAGTACCTCTGTGGTTTGGTTTTGTTTTGTTTTTTACAGAGAGGAAAGGAGAGGAATAGAGAGCTAGAAACATCGATGAGAGAGAAACATCGATCAGCTGCCTCCTGCACAGCCCCTACTGGGGATGTGCCTGCATCCAAGGTACATGCCCTTGACCGGAATCGAACCCGGGACCCTTCATTCTGCAGGCCGACGCTCTATCCACTGAGCCAAACCCGCTAGGGCAGTACCTCCATGTTAAGGTTGATGTGAGGACAGCAATGAGTGAGGTCGTGTATGTGGAGCCCTGCCTGCATCCCTTCAGCATCCCCATCCCTGTGCACATACACGTGTCTCCTATGTAACTACAACTCCGAGGGCTTTCTCTCCAGAGGCCCGGCCGGCTGGACGTGCTGGAACGTGGAGTCCTCAGGCAGTCTGCAACCACAGGCGGCTGGGAGCTGGTGGACAAATAGCTCAGCCTAACCACCTCTTTTTTCTTCTTCTTCTTTTAAATATATTTTATTGATTTTTTTATTTTTTATTTTTTTTACAGAGAGGAAGGGAGAGGGATAGAAAGTCAGAAACATGGATGAGAGAGAAACATCCATCAGCTGCCTCTTGCACACCCCCTATTGGGGATGTGCCCGCAGCCAAGAATTGAATTGACTGGAATCGAACCTGAGACCTTTCAGTCCACAAGCCGAAGCTCTATCCACTGAGCCAAACCGGTTTCGGCCTAACCACCTCTTGATGAGGACAATCCGAGCCCATTCCACCCGCCTCCTGAGCTCCACCCTGCCCACTGCCCTGCTGCGGGCTGCCCACCAGCACACCCTGAATTGCAGTCTTCCTTCCCTGGACCCCTGCCCTCCTTCCCACCAGTGCTTCTTGGGCTCATCACCCAAGGGAACTTCTCTTATCCCTGTCTCAGTCTGCTTCTGGGGGACCCAACTCGGGCAAGGTTATCAACACCCAGAATCACCTCTTCTATGTGCACAGTGAGATCACGTCTGCTCCTGGCTTGGTCCCCACAGCAACCCCAGGACACAGGCAATGGGGATTAGCCACTCCACACTGCAGACGGAGAAACTGAGGCTCGGAGAAGAGCAGTGGTTTGCTTAAGGACATGCCACCAGCAAGGAGAAGGGCTAAAACTGGGGTGTCCATGTCCCAAGATTTCAACTTTGAGCTGCTGCGGGCTCCTGGAGGACCCTGAGCGGGCTCGGGGAGTGGTCTCTTCCCCTCTTACCCGTGCTCCCCTCACTGATGAGGCTCACCGGCCCCTCCACGGGCCTGGGACGGGGCAGGGCTAATGGGCTGGCGGAAGGAATGGCTATTATTAATCCATCCATCACTCCAGAGGCCTGACCTCATTCTGTCCTTGGGAAGCCTGGGAGGCTGGGCGGGTAAACGGGGTGCTGACCCAGCAGTAAATGGTAGGTGGGGGGTATCCAAGGCCAGAGTGACCAGGGTGGGATGAGGTCAGAGGCAGCTCCTAGCCAGCTGTGTCCCAGCGGGTGAGGTCAGCCAGGGCCCAAAGGTCAAGTGAGAACATTAGGCGAGGCCCTTATGATGCAGACAGACACTGGCACCCCCTTGGGCAGTGGCTGCAAGAGGGGCCTGCTCAGGGTCTCGACCTCTAATTCCTTCATCACTGCCTGAGCCATGGAAGTTTCGAACCCACCAGCTCCAGGTCACCAAACCCCAGAAGATTTGGGGGGGTGGTCAGGGGCAATACGGTGGCCATGACATGAAAACTGGATGCGCAACTATTTAATGAGCACCTACTATGTGCCACACCGTGTGTTGGGCACTCAACATGTCTCATTTCCTCCTGAGGCCAAGTAGGGAAAGGTTAGAGGCTTGAGTTCCGGAGGCAGACAGACCTGGGCTGGAACGCAGGCCCCACCTCGGACAGTTGCTTCGCCTCGCTGACTTAGTGTCTCCATCTGTATAATCTATAATAATAAAAGCGTAATGTGCTAATTAAGCCGAACGACCTTCTGCACGAAGCCTGGGCTGCAAGGTCCAAGGCCCTGGCATGAATTTCACGCGTGGGGGCCTCTGGGGGGTTAACGATAGGGACTGTCTCACGGGAGGGATGTGGTGAGGTCCTGTGTACCTTGTGCAACTCAGAGCCTGGCACGCTGGACACTCACTAAGTGGCAGGAACATCGACAGCAGTGCCTACTGTGTGCAGGGCACTGCGCTTTCCAGGGATCCTGTTTAAACTTCACAACCACCCCCACCTTATAGGTAAGCGAGCCAACTCTCAGAGGGGGGGAGCCACTGGCCCAAAGTCACACAGCTGCTGGGGAGCAAAGGTAGGATTTGAATCCAGGTCTCTCTGTCTTGAAAGCCTGATTAGCCAATCCCCTGGTCCACCCCTAACCCCACCTCCACCCCCCCACGCCCAGCCCCCACTACCAATATGTGGTCCTTTGGTCCGTGAAGAAATACTGAGAAAGCAAAGCTGTAGACAAGATGGCGCTGAAGTTGAGACTGGAGTCCAGGTCTCCGGCTCTCTGGCTCAGCCCTGGCCTCCCCAGGCAGGGGCTCTCCTCTCCCCGCTGCCCCCGCCTCGCCCGCTCTTGTAGGAAGGTTCCGGGCTCCGTGGGAGCTCCTGGCTTTTCTTCCAGAGGCCACTGAGGAGGTGATTGAGGCTCCATTCTTCTCTCTTCCTCTGAGAGGTAATTTGCCTGGAACATGTTGAGCACTTTAAAAATTTGGTCACATTGCAACGTCTGGGTTACCATGGTGACCTCACTTTGAATTTGCTTCCCGGAGGGAGTTGGTAATAATTAATATAGCACTTAGCTCCGGCTGCCCACAGCGAGTGTGGGGGAGCATCGCAGTCCCCCTGGGACCCGCCTCCCGGGGGGAAGGGGTGTCTCCTCCTCCAAGCAGGGTCCTGGAGCTCCCCAAGAAGGCAGGGGAGGGAGGACACACCCACCCTTCTCACCCCTTCAGCTGGACTAGATCGGAGAGCTCCCCTTTACAAATGGGGGTTCAAGGGTCAGGGAAGCATGAATGACTCGTCCAAGGCTACACAACACGATCCCGGCAGCGACAGCCTGGGCCGGAGGCTGGCTTCCTAAGCCCGAGGACAGGCCCTGGCGGCTGCCCAGGCTGGGGCCGTCCTGCTCGGAAAGTCCTCCGCTTCCCAAGGGCCTGGAAGCTGCTTTCATGAGCCAACTGAGCAGAAGCATCCGCCTCTGGGCCCCACGGAAGGGCGAGGACCTTGGCCCAGTCATTATCCTGTCGGGGCTCCGTGGATTATAAATGGTGGAGGCGTTGGGGACCGGAGTCTGAGGGACTCTGGAAGAGGGAGTTGGCTAGACTGTGATGGGGACCAGGGACTGCAAGGAAGCTCCAGGCAGGGACGGGCCTGAGCCATTTCTGCAGAGGGGCCCCAAGAAGGAAGTGCAATGGAGGGCACTTGGCCTCCACACTGCTCTCCATCCCGCTCCTCCCCATCACTTCCTACTTCCTGCCTCTCTCCACTCCAGCTCCTGTGGAAAGGCATGTAGTAAAAAGAACAAGAAATCTCTTGCTGAATTCAGACTCCATCCCATTTTTTTATTTTTATTTTTTAATAAATATATTTCATTGATTTTTTACAGAGAGAAAGGGAGAGGGATAGAGAGTTGGAAAACATCAATGAGAAAGAAACACCGATCATCTGCCTCCTGCACACCCCCCACTGGGGATGTGCCCGCAACCAAGGTACATGCCCTTGACCAGAATCGAACCTGGAACCCTTCAGTCCATAGGCCGACGCTCTATCCACTGAGCCAAACCGGCCAGGGCTCCATCCCATTGTTTAGATGGGAAAACGAAAGCTCTGAGAGGCCATAGAGAAGTCCAGATGCCCACAACCAGTGACGGTCAACCAGGATGGAATCCACCTCAGTCCAAGTGCAGCATCTGCACTCAGCAGTTCTCACGTTCCCCTGGGGGCTGGGCTGACCCGGGGAGGCGTTTGCCGACGTGGAGCTGGAGGCGCAGTGACCTGTCCCTGTCCAGGCCCGATGAGCAGCAGCAGTTAACTTCTCTGCTGGGAAACTGGAGCAGATGGGCTCAGACAAAAAGCTGGGAACTAGGAACCTGCAACTATGGAAGATGTTAGCAAAGGCGGCGGCGGCAGGGCGGGCGGGTGGGGGGGGGGGGGTAGGGGGAATGGCTTTGGAATCTCTGGTCATGTCTAAAAATTGGTCTTGCCACATTTTGCTGGTCTCAAACAAAACAAATCTGTGACTTTAGTATGCTGCCACCTGGTGGTGGTGTAGTTTGACTGCTCCTATCAGATACCAACCTCCACTAAAATAAAAATTTCATTTTTTGAAAAAGATAGAATTCAAAACACGCGAGGCCTTGAGACTGAGCTGACGACGGACCTGGCGCTCCTGCTTCAGCACGTGTTTCTCCAGCGCTGCCTCAGTGCACAGGGGACGGGTCTGTACCCTGGACTTCCATCCCGGACAACAGACCTGCTCTGCCCCTGCTCCGTTCTCCTCTCGACACCGAATCACCAGCAAGAAACGTTTCGCCGAAACCGGCTTGGCTCAGTGGGTAGAGCGTCGGCCTGCGGACTGAAAGGTCCCGGGTTCGATTCCGGTCAAGGGCATGTACCTTGGTTGTGGGCACATCCCCAGTCGGAAGTGTTCAGGAGGCAGCTGATCGATGTTTCTGACTTTCTATCCCTCTCCTTTCCTCTCTGTAAAAAGTCAATAAAATAATTTTTCTTAAAAAAAAAGAGAAACATTTCAATGCCCTGGCTGGTTGGCTCAGTAGGTAGAGCATCAGCCTGCAGGCTGAGGGAGTCCCAGGTTCTATTCCGGTCAAGGGCACATGCCAGGGCTGTGGGCTCAGTCCCCAGTGCGGGGTGTGCAAGAGGCAGCCAATCAATGATTCTTATCATTGGTGTTTCTATCTCTCCCTTTCCCTTCCTCTGTGAAATCAATAAAAATGTATGAGAAAAAGACTGAATAATATGTATATACTACATTTAAAAAGAAAATTAAATATATATATATATATATATATATTTCAAGATGCTGACGACCCAGTAGCCATGCCCTATACTCTGAGGGTCCCTTACATTTCACAGCGCTCCTGCCTCCTGCGACCCTCCGAGACTTTCCGAAACGAAGCTTCTCAGTCTGTGGGCCCTGCAGCCTTCTTCCCAGCCTTGCTCCTTGGAATCGGTGTTGTCATTACCGTTGCTCATGCTTCCGAAGCCATCATAGCAGCATCCCGCTTAAAGGGACCACATTTGATCTTCTCTTCATATTGTGACTCCCTGCCAGGTTATGAAAATGACTTATCTCTTTTTAAAAAGAGATAATATTTGCCAAAACTGGTTTGGCTCAGTGGTAGAGCGTGAGCCTTCGGACTGAAAGGTCCCAGGTTCGATTCTGGTCAAGGGCATGTACCTTGGCTGTGGGCACATCTCCAGTAGGGGGTGTGCAAGAGGCAGTTGGCCGATGTTTCTGACTTTCTATCCCTCTCTCTTCCTCTCTGTAAAAAAAATCAATAAAATATATTTTTAAAAAATAAAAAAATAAGAGATAATATTCTAAAGAATTGCATTTCTATGTTATTTCACATAATTTTAAAAAATTAAGACAGTATTTTAGGGGGGAAATGCCTGAGATACAAGTTGTTCCATTCTTCCCTGACCCTTAATTTTTTTTTCCTAACCCTTAACTTTTATCTGTCTATTTACCCCAAACCTTGGCTCTCTCGTAGTCGTTCCTCCCTCTTCCGCCTGGCTCGGATCAACAGCACCTGGAGTCCATGCCACACGTTTCCAGGCCAACTCCGCACACTGCGAACAGCCGGGACCCGGGGTCAGCGCCGCCGCTCGCTCCATCGGCCCAGCTCTGGAAGCAGCTGCCACCACTCCGTCACCCGCCTAGTACAGTGGACTTTCCACACGTGGTTCTCCTCCATTGGGTTTTACCTTCTGCCTGCCGGCCACACGGGGGGGGGGCAGGGGGGGGGTAGCTCTCGGCACAGCCCCTGGCCCAGTCATCTCCGTCAGCTGCCCCAGATCTTAGCCACAGGGCCTGGCAGGTGCAGAGCCACTGACTCTCACAGCAACACTGTGTGCTGGGGTCTGTTTTCATCCTTCCCGTTTGACAGATGAAGAAAGTGAGGCCCAGAGCTTGGGTGACCTGGCTCAACTGCTGTACAACAGAGAGCATCCTGGGGGCGGGGGAGGGTCACATCAAATCCCTCTGCTCCCACAAGGAATTTAGTTGATTCAAAGTCAGGGTCCAGGGGTCTCCAGAGCAGCCTCCCCCCGGGCCTCCCCCACAGAAGGCCCCAGACCACCTGCCACAATGCCTGAGGTGCCCCGAGGGGCCGTTCCTTTGGGGCTTGAGGACAGCGGGACTCCAGCGGTGACTGCTGGAAGGATGCACTCTCAGGAGCGGGAGGGAGCATGCTGTCAGTTTCCACCGGTGGGGGGCGTTGTAGCACGCATCCCAGAGCTATCCTGACATCTCACAGAGGCTGCACAGGTGACTTGAAAGGTGGAATTCTCTCGCTTTTCACCTCCACTGGCCACCGCCATCAGAAGTTAGTTAGTAGTCATAAATTATACCTGCAGTTACTTTTGTTTGTTGGAAAAATTCTTAAAACGGAGCTCATGGGGAAGGAAGATAATGAAAGGGGCCTTGGGGACAGGAGGGATCGGACTCATTGCTTCGGGCTTTGGCCCCTGGAACTACTGGTGTGTGGCCCTGTGTGGGCTTCCTGGCTCCAGCCTGGGGGGCTGGGTTCCTGTTCTGTCACAGCCTCCCTGTTCATGCGTGCAGCCGGAGGTGGGCAGCCTCCCTGTTCATGCGTGCAGCCGGAGGTGGGTGGGTGCCCACAAGCTAAGTCTCCCACCTGGAAGCTGAGGGGCCCAGCCTCCCCTTCCTGAGGCTCTTGCTCTCCACCCCAGGGCTCAGCCAGTGGTAGGGCAGGACTCCAGCTTGGCCTCTCTTCACCCTGGTCAGCTTTTGCTGTGGTGACCAACAGCGCCCATACCTCAGTGGCGTTTGCCAGTGACAGGGCTGAGGGCTGGCCTTGGCTCTGCTCGGCTCTCAGCCCGCGTGGCCAGGACCAGGGAAACACTGTTCCCCGGGCAGAGCGAGCCAGAGGCTAACCCGAGTCCCCCAGGTGCAGGGAAAGCTTCTGCTCAGATCTGGCCAATGGGATGTCCACGCACATTCCCTGAGCCAATCCCCACACCCAGGAGGGCGGCTGTTTGATCCTCTCACTGGGGATGGAGTGAATAAGGGGGAACAATAATTCAGATCTATTATCGTCTCCCAAAACTCTTGCTTGAGAGAGACTGGGTCATGGACCCATTCACCCCAGGAGTGGGGCCCGGGCTCCTGAGAGAGCCCAAGTACTAACTCCTGCCTTTCCCAGGGGCCTTCTCCGCTTTCTAGACCACCCTATCTGTGCCCTCCCCGTCCCTTTCCGCTGAGTTCCCTTTTGGGTCTACACGGGCCATAGGCTGTTACCATGGCTTGCAATATAAAAAACGTCAGACAGAAAGAACACACGATGACAACAAATTTGGGAGGATGTTAACAGATTCTCCTTTTGGAAATCAGAGGGCTAATAATTTAAACTGGCCAGAGTGAGAAACGTGGTTGGCGAGGAAACCCAAGATAAGGACCTGGAGGGAAGCCCGGAGGAGAGAAGAGGAAGCGAGAAGAAAGCCAGCGAAGGTCTCCAAGGAGAAGGTGGGCAGACAGAGCAGCTGCCCCCACAGCTCAGCTTGGCCAGCTCAGAGCCCCCACCCGAAGGCCACAGACACGCCTGGCCCAGCCGCCGAGGCCCCAGCCCCCGTCCCCAGCCAGGACTGAAGATTTCTCTGATTACTCTCTAGTCCCGTTTTTCAATCCTGGCTGTTCATTATACTGTCAACTCCTAGGAAGAAAAAAGAAAAAATCCCAGAGTTCCCCCAGCCCAGGGAAACCAGGCTCTCTGGGGGCAGGCCCTGGGGACGGCGCGTCTAAAAACTCCCCATGTGGACCCAGTGAGCGCCCAGGATAGAGACCGAGGCCGCTGCTCCAGCTCTGCAGGGCACTGAGAGAGACGCCAGCCCCCGGATGCCAGATCTGCAGATTCTTTGGTAGAAAACACAAATCTGGATAATGTGAAATCTCCCAATTTTTAAATGTTAGCTCACACTCACTCAACTCTCTGCAGGTCCAATAAAATATGTCCACAGACCACCCAACAGGAACGTCTGAGCTGTAAGGGGCTCTGAGTGTGAATCTCTTTGGCCTGCTTCTACCTGCTTGGCCCTGGAAGCCCTGGCGTGGGTGTGACAGTGCTGTGCTCAGTGCGGCATCAGGCCGCCGGCCTCAGCGGGTGGACGGCAGAGGTGACAGGGCCCTCACAGGTGACTGTCTATTCCTGGGTTCCAGCCAGATCGTCCTGAGCACGGAACCTCCTGTGCTCCTCCCTCCCCACCCCCACCCCCACGAGATACCGGGTAGAACCAACAAGCAGGAGAGTGGGGACAGGTTCCTGCTGGGGAACTGTACCCCCAGCTGCTCACCCCACGTTCTCCACGGGTTATTGCTGGCTTTTTTTTTTTTAGTTGGTTTGGCTTTTAATTACATTTAACATGTGTTTTAAAAGTCATTGTTTTCTACTATAAAAGTAATATTAAATTTATTGTAGAAAACATGGAACATACAGTAGAGCATAAAGAATATGAAATTATAACCTTAACTGCCCCTTGGGTTCTGAATACGGACGGAGTGATTCCAGGACGCTCTACTTGGGGTGCTGAGGGAGGGGGCCCCAAAACAGAGCTCCAAGAAATGCAGGAGACACTCAGTACCTTCAAAAGACTGGTCCAGCAGGCCTTTGATACGTATCAGAGACAGACTAGGAGAATCGACATTATTTTTTAGATGCATATTTCTTCTTCCTAATGCATAGTAACCACAATTACAGTTAAGGAGAGAAAAAGTCTTAAGGAAGAACCTCAGCTGGCTGTTGGAGGTGAAAAAGACCTTCCCTGAGGTTGCATGTGCCCTCTGGTGGCAGCTGCAGGGGATGGCTTTAGGTGGGGCGGGGCCCCAGGGCCAGCCCTTCCTCTTTAAGTCGGTGGTTCTCAAAGTGGGGGTCCCAGGACCTAAGCTCCACTTGGGAACTTGTTAAGAGACACAACTTTTCAGGCCTTGCCCCAGACCTCCTAAGTCAGCAACGGGAGGTGGAGGCCAGACATTGGTGCTTTCACAAGCCATTGGGGCAGTTCTGATGAACGCTGAGGTTCGAGAACGGTTTTTCTAGGTAAGAAGGGCCCTGGGACCCGATGATGTGTCAGCAGAGTCTGAGGCCGAAAGAGAAGGGGATGTGAAAACCGGCGATGCTGAAGGCGCCGGGACCAGGCCTCCTAGAGGCCCACACTCAGCCCCATCTCCTCCTCAGCCCTAAGCTGCCTGCAGGCCGCAGAGCTAGGGAACTGGGGGGTGGCGGGTGGGGAGGGCATGATGTGTGATGCTAAAGCTGGGATTCGCAGGAGAGAGCAGAGGTGTACTAACAGGGTGATTCCAGAATCCCAGCAAGCCCATCCAGAGGGGATATAAGCCTTGAACCTCAGGCAAAGGCAAAGGAATGAAAACAACCATTGAGGTAGGAGTAAAGCAGGAACAAAGTAAGCCCTTTCTGGGGGGCCAGAAAGAAGTGTGGCCCCTTGGGCAGATGGAAGGAGATCTTGAGACTCCTGGAGGAAATGCGTTCTAATTCGATTACGACCAAACGAAAAGGTCCAGAGACTCAGGGCCAGCACTCGGCAAATCTGGTCTGCGCTCCAACTGGGTGAGGAACGGATAGGCCCCCAGCAGGTTGCCTGACAGAGAAGTCGTTGTTCTCAGTAAATCCAGCGGCTGGGAAATCTTTGCACCTGGCTCTGTCGAGCGGGAGTGGTAGAGAAAATTTGATAAGGAAAACAAGGCTTCAGCAGAAACCAGAGAGAGGCAGGCGAAAGACGTGACGATAAATATGTCCCCCTCTCCTGGAAACAGTTCTATTTCCCACCCGAATGATCGCAGAGACGCTCTGATTCAGTTAAGACACGTTATTTCAGATTACATGTCTAACCTAATTCGTAATCAACCTTATTCGTCCCGTTATATGATTGCATCCTTCCTGCGTGGCAGGCGTTGTTCTAGCCTCTGGGGCTCCAGCAGGGAAAAAGCAGGAAGTCTCTGCCCTCCGAAGCCTGCATTCTCAGGGGAGGAGATAAATGAGCACCATGAATACACCCTGAGGAGGTCTTCGTCTCCAGGCGCCCCTCCTCAATGAAGCTCTGAATTCTGATTGTCAGAGCCTGAGCGTCGGCTTTTTCTGAACCCAGAGTGACAGCGTGGAGCCTTCGGGTGAGCGTGAGAAACGCTCACCTGTTCGAATTCAAATATCGGACTTGGAGACAGAAGTATGGCGACAACGAGACTTTTAGTGAGTTCTCGAGAAGGGGCGTCCGTCCGGCTGTACAGGCACCCCGGGGTGTCGGACACAGCCTGTCTATTCAGCCCCTCCCCTGGTTCCTCGTTGGCCGAGTACTACAAGGTCATCTGTTTCCTCATCCGTCTCCCATTGGGCCACTAGAAAAGGCGGACTGAGGCCTCTTTCAGTTGCCTCCATTTCCCCTTCTAGTTGAGGCAGGCACCTGGGGGTTTCCACCATGGTGCTGGCTCACACCCAGTTCTTTGTTCTTAGACCTCTTCCCTCCTCCCCACACTGTTTGCCCCGGGGAGTTCGGTGCCGCGGAGACGGCTCAGAGGCCTGCTTCCCAGTCAGGAGAGCAGCTCGCACGAGGGCTTCCCAACATTTAACAGGCAACCAGCCAACTCGCCTGGAGCCCTTGTAGAAATACAGATTCGGATTGGGGTGGGCGTCTGGGAAAGAGGCCCCAGAGCTGCTGATGCCCAAAGTGAAGCTGCAGATCACACACTTTTGAGGGGCTCTACTTAGGAGTCAGGTGGTGCCAGAGCTGGGAGCAGACGCTCATCTGTCTAGAGGGCTTGCTGGCCTGCAACAGACGAGACCATTAGAGGGGGGCTGCCCTGGGGCAAGTGCTGCCGGCCTGGGAAGAAGCCAGCTCAGCAGGAAACATCACCGAGAGTCACAGGAAACCCAACATTTAGAGGACTCAGAGGCCCTTTAATCTCAGCCGTGGATCTGGTATTGTGTGAATTCTGTAAGAAGCAGTCTAATACCAGCTTAGAAATGCTCAGCCCTCCCAGGTACTTGCGCCCCTAGCCCAGTGGTCGGCAAACTCATTAGTCAACAGCAGCAAACTGTGGTTGGCGAGCCGAATGTGGCCCCCAAGCCGCAGTTTGCCGACCACTGCCCTAGCCTGATTCATATAGGTGGGTGAGCATGGGAAACCAGGGTGGTCAGAGAAAGAACTATGCCTTTCCTCCTGGCCAGGAGCCAAGAAGAACTGTTCATTCTCATTGTATAGGACCTCTGCAAAGACGGTCACAGAAAGAATGGCCACATGACAGCTTCTTCGTTCTGTCAAATTGGGAGATGTCAACAAGAGGTCATCTGGCCAGTCAAAACACTGTGCCTGCTCTTTAGGTGAATATTTAACCATCCGGAACGGCAAACACTGCTTTATGGCATGTAATACATTTGTAAAGTACTAAGACATGGGACTATTTTATGATGGGCCTAAAGAAACAAAGATGGTCTTAGCCGGTATTGCTCAGTGGATAGAGCATCAGCCTGCAGATCAGTGTCCCGGGTTCGAGTCTGGCCAAGTGCAGGTTCCTCTCCAGCCTGGGCTCTAGTCGGGGCTCATTCAGGAGGCAACCAATTGATGTGTTTCTGTCTCTCCCTCTCTCTTCCATTCTTTCTAAAATCAATGAAAAAATATTCTTGGGTGAAGAGAAAGAGGAAGGAGGGAAGGAAGGAAGGAAGGAAGGAAGGAAGGAAGGAAGGAAGGAAGGAAGGAAGGAAGGAAGGAAGGGAGGGAGGAAGGAAAGGAGGCAGGGAGAGAGGAAGGAAGGGAGGAAAGGAGGGAGGGAGGGAGGGAGGGAGGGAGGGAGGAAGGGAAGGGGAGGGAGAAAGGGAGGAAAGAAGGGAGGGAGGGAGGGAGGGAGGGAGGGAATGAAGAGAGGGAAGGAGGGAGGAAGGAAAGAAGGAAGGGAGGGAGGAAGGAAGGGAGGGAGGAAAGAAGGAAGAGAGGGAGGGAGGAAGGAAGGAAGGAAAGGAGGGAGGGAGGGAGAAAAGGAGGGAGGGAGGAAAGAAGGAAGAGAGGGAGGGAGGGAGGGAGGAAGGAAGGAAAGAAGGGAGAAAAGGAGGGAGGGAGGAAAGAAGGAAGAGAGGGAGGGAGGGAGGAAAGAAGGAAGAGAAGGAGGGAGGGAGGGAATAAAGAGAGGGAAGGAGGGAGGAAGGAAAGAAGGGAGGAAGGGAGGGAGGAAGGGAGGGAGGGAGGAAGGGAGGAAGGAAGGAAAGGAGGGAGGGAGAAAAGGAGGGAGGGAGGAAAGAAGGGAAGAAGGAAGAGAGGGAGGGAGGGAGGGAGGGAGGGAGGGAGGGATGGAGGACAGGCAACTGGAGATTTCCTTGGTGGAAAGGAACATGCCGTTGAGAACGCTATGGGCAGACATTTCTGCAGGGACGGCAAAGGTACAAGAGCCAAGATACAGTGCTCCCACGGGCGCTCCGCCTGCGGTGTGTATGGCGTCTGCGAGACCCCAAAGGCCGAGGCTTAGAGAGGCCATCCAGCAGCAGGGACGTGGGTGAGATGCCAAGGGCAGAATTTTCAAAAACTGGAGCCAAGATCAACAGTAACAATGGCCAAGAGAGGAAACCGGCTGAGAGGCGCTGGCTTCTCAGAAGATGAGAGCAAAGCCTCCAGCAACATGGGGTCCGGGAGCGGCTACTGTGGAGGTCAGTTTGGATCACAGCAGGAGGAAATCCAAGAGGGTATTGGTCACAAAGTGGGCCAACAAGATTCTGGAAAATGGGAAGGAAATTTGCTCTCAAGACTTTCTAATCAACTACCTTCCAGCCCCACTAACTTGAATTTTTTTTTTTTTTTTAGGACAGGAAGACAAGTCAGCCTTGGTTCTAACCAATTACCAGAGAGAAAGAAAGAGGGAGGGAGCAATTTACAATAGTTAAGATCTGGAAACAGCCCAATTGCCCATCAGTAGACAAGTGGATAAAAAAGCTGTGGTACATTTATACCATGGAGTACTATGTAGCAGTGAAAAAGGATCTTTTCTCCTTTGAGACAGCATGGAGGGACCTGGAGAGTATCATGCTAAGTGAAATAAGTCAGTCAGAGAAAGACAAGTATCACATGATCTCACTCACATGTGGAATCTAATTAACAAAATAAACTGAGGAACGGAATGGATCCAGAGACATGGAAGCAGGGAACAGAGTGTGTGGAATCTCAAAGGGAAGGCAGGGGAGGGTGGGTGGGTGGGAAGTAATTATCTAAAGACCTTGTATGCATATATGCGTAACCCATGGACACACAGGGGGTACTGAAGGCCTGGGGTGGGGGGCGGAACGGGCTGTAAGGGATCAATGGGGGGAAAAAGGGGACATATGTAATACTTTGAACAATAATACTATATAATAAAAGCTAATATGCTAAGTGTCAGTTCGCCCGGTCAACTGTTCAACCAATCAAAGCATAATATGCTAATGATATGCTAAGGCTGCTCAAATGTTTGCTATGACATGCCCTGACCACCAGGAAGCAGACACTCCAACCGGTAGGTTAGCTTGCTGCTGGAGTCCAGCAGATCTGGACTCAGAGAGATGGGCCGGACACACCCGGGAGCCCTCCCACATTCCCTCTCCAGGTGGCCAACCTCCTGTGTCCCTCCCTGGCCCCAATCATGCACCAGTGGGGTCACTCAGCTGGCCTGCACCTTCTTGCAATCCGGGATTCCTCAGTGAATGTTGGAGAGCCAGTTTCAGCCCGATCCCAGAGGCCAGGACGAGGGACCCACTGGTGCATGAATTCGTGCATTGGGCTCTAGTTTAAAAAGAAAAAAAAAAGAGGGAGGAGGGCGAGTAGGAGGGAGGGAGAGAGGAAGAGAATGGAGATGTCTTAAGTTAGACATTAAGTGAAGCCAACTGGATAGATTTACCCCAAATCCTGTCTGCTGGACACGGCCACCTGACAGGGAGCTGAGATGAGAGAACAAGAGCAATAATCTAAGATTCATTCAGAACAATCAGACTTCTTGTGCCCTCCTAAAAAGTTAAAAAGGCAGAAGACTAGTTTATCTGTAAGAAAATGTTTATTCTTTTGAACCCCACAGGAAAAAAAAAATGCAGCCAAGACCAAGTATTTAACGAAAAATAGTGTCCCAAAAGGCAGCAAAATGGGGAAAACCTCAACACAAAGTCAGTGACAATTTTCCATGTTTTTGCACAAAGATGAAAAAAATCTATGACAATTCTGAGTAACACTTTCATGGTGACAATTACACAAGATGACTCAAAAATGCAAAATGGCAGCAACATGCACATCTGGCTAAAGCTAGAAGTTTTTTTTTTTTAATCCCAAAATAAGATCTGTGTTTAAAAGGATGATTCTTTTTAATACTTCTATTTTGCTGACTTGCTTGTCCTACTTAATTTTCTTTAAATGAGACGTACATGCCAATTAACAGGAAATTTCAGAAGAACTATGTCCTTCCAGAATCCATGGCAAGGAAGCAAAACCAATCTATGTGGTTTCTTAATTTTCCTAGTTTCCAAATACAATTTTGCTTTGCCCGTCCCTCTCCCAGTCCCTCCCCCCACCCCACCCTGATTCTCAAACACTTCCAAAAGTGGCCAGTGCAAACACTTGTCTATCAATGTATAATATACACTTGAAACTGAAATCTTTGTGCAGAGTTTTGAGTTTAGAATTTTTTAAACGAACAAACCAAAACAAAACAAACAAACAAACAAAAAAACCCTCCTTGGCACAAGAGCTGAGGAATAGTCGAGTCTGCTTTAAATCATCAAACATAAGATGATGAAGAGTGAAAAGCACAATTAAGTGAAAATGAAATGAAAACAAAACAAAACAAAACAAAAGAACCTAGAACTGCAGCTTTCATTAGCTGTCATCGCATTCTCCCCACACAAACGCCCCCAGCTCGCTCCTCCCACGGTGCGGCCCCGAGACAAGCCCGGAGCTCGTGGTGCTTTCCAGGCGGAAGAAAGTGCTGGCGTGGGGGCGGCGAACAGCCCAGCTGCCCCCGTTTGACAGCAGGATCCGCAGTGAGCTTGATACGGAAAAAAGATAGATGATGACAAAGGGGGAAATAGTCTAAAATCATTAAGTTTCCTCTTGAAATGTCTTTTCCCAAGGCACTGTGAACAAGACACACACTGATGGGAATAGAAACATTTCAAACACATCTCGTCTCTGCCCGAGTCTCTCCCCTCAGCTTAAATGACACTCCGACAATTTGTTTGGTCCTTAGAGGGGTAATCAAATGTTGTTTTCTGTAATATCAAGAATCACCTTCTTGAATTCAACTCTCCAGTGGTCGGCAAACTGCGCCCTATAAGCTACATGTAGCTCGCGAGCCACACGCAGATCGGGAGCTGCGGTTTGCCGCTCTGCTGACTACTGAGTTTGCCGACCACTGGGATGGGGCTTAATCACGGGGAACAGCAACGGCCTGTAATTAAACTGAGAGTCCAGGTCAGTGGTCGGCAAACTCATTAGTCAACAGAGTGGTAAACAGCGGCTCTTGAGCCACATGTGGCTCGAGAGCCGCAGTTTGCTGACCACTGAACTATACAATCAAAATTGTGTTAGGCTATTTAACTTTCACTCTTAAAAACAAAAGTTTTCATTATCACCCCACATAGATCCAATGTGAAGGTTTTGCTTATTTAAGAACAAAACAAAAATGGGATTGAGAAGCAAAACCCCTTTTTTTTTTCTTTCTTCAAGAGGAAACTATAAGATCACATAAAAGGCAAAATTGGCTACTTGAAATCCAAGAATGGTTTTAATGCATTGGCCGAGAAAAATAAACTGCAAAGTTCTGTGAGGTCTTCTAAAAATTTATAAGAAAAACTGATGGGCAGTTCTAATCAGATGTGGATGTTATCTTTCCCCCCTTTTTAAAAATGACAACATATACAGTCCCACAAAACACAATATAAACTTTTTGTTATCTTGACTGCCAGAGATGCTCCTTCGCAATGCCTTCTGGTAACCAAATTGTTGGGTGAAACACGGCTGGTCTTCACTTCTTCATGGGCTGGTAAACAGAGGCATTGGGATCGATCAGAGGTGTGGTATCCAGAATTTGGAAGAAGTGTGGGGGACGGGTCAGGGGGCTGGCGGAGGCGCTGTTCGTTATGTGGGCAATGTGGCCTGAATTCGGTATCTCTGTTTTTAGGTCCTTGATTTCCTGGTCTTTCTGAAGAATCTGTCCTGGAAGATCAAAGACCCACCGTCAGTGAGAAGGGAGGGCTAACCAACCCAAACAATGCCCTTCTAGACCAGCCCCAAGTGGGTGTAACTCAGCTTTGATGTCAGGGCTGGTAAGGGTAGGTAAACTTTCCTGTAGAGCCAAACAGTAAATATTTTAGGTGTTGAACCACATACTGTCTTTGTCATGTCTGTGTGTGTTTGTTTTAACCCATGGAAGAATACAGAAACCATTCTTAGCCAGTGGCTGGTAAGGGAGCAGGCAGCAGGCCAGATGTGGCCTGAGGGCCATGTTTCACAGTGAAAAGGGATTCTGTCTACGTAGGTGTGACTAAGCAGAGAGATTAATTTCCGGGAGCCACATTTTGAGCATGGCAGTCACCAAGGGCAGTTTCAGAGGAAATGATTTTAACTATAGCTCTTCCTCTTCAGCTGCAATATTTTTCTGGGAGGTTGACTATCTCTGGGTATCAGACCAAGAAATACAGAACAACTAAGGCCTCAGAACTGCCCCAGGTCCTCAAATATAAAATAAATGGAGTTCTGGCTCTGTGGCTGCTGCACCAGGGGCTCAAGTGACTCAAACTGGCTGCCAGTTTGTCATGGGCTGAGCCTTTGACACCCTCCCTCACTACACTTAGTTTCTCAACCAAGCAGAGATGCCTGCCCTCAGGGCTCTTCCCCTTCCTCTACGTTAACTCCTGGTGTTTCTGTTTCTTCTCCCTTCCTTACAATAGCTTTCACTAATTTACCAAATAAATCAGACCTAACCCCTCAAAATCATAGGTTTCAAACAATCTAACTTTCCTGTCACTTTTACGTTTTGTAATAAGATCTATTAATAAAAACCTAGATATGCTAAGTGGTCCAGTCAACAGAGAATTGTAATGATATGCTAAGGATGCTCACTGTTGCTATGTCGTGCACTGACCACCAGGGCGGCAGTAGTTGACCAGTCAACAGTTGTTATGAACACATGACACCAGGTGGCAGACGCTCTGACTTGGTATTTTAGCTTGCTGAGGGTCCAGCCATCAGAACTGAGAAGATGGGCCGAATTGCCTGGAGCTTCATTTCAGTCCTTCCTGCTGGCCAACTCCTGAATCTTCCAACCCCATGCATGGTGTGTCCCTCGGCTGGTCTGTTACTTCACAATCCAGGAGCCCTCAGGGGATGTCCAAGAGCCAGTTTCAGCCAGATCCCACAGGCCAGGCCAAGGGACCCCGCTGGTGCATGAATTTGTGCACTGGGCCTCTAGTAATAATTATATTAGCTAACACATATGTCCCAGACACTGCTCTAAGTACTTCTACATACAAACTCATTTATTTATCACAATCCTATCAGGCAGAAATCATTATCACCATCATCCATTTTGTATATGAGGAAACAGGTATACAGAGGTTGAGTAACAAACAGAGCCAGGATTAAAATCTATGCAGTCCGCACTCCTGCCTACACATCCTTCTACCTCTTGTAACTATTCACTTAGGCGATGACTTGTGTTCACCATCTCTCCATCGGGCCATAAGCTCCATGAGGGCAGGGACTATCTACTTTTTTTCTCTCATTACAGAATCCCTAGTGCCAATCTGATACAAAGCTGAGGTGCTGCAAGTTATGCATCTTGCCCAGTTATTAACAGATAGAGCAGGATGTCAACCCAGGACCCTGTTCCAAAGCCCATGCAATTCTCATCATTCTTTGAAGCTCCCTGGTCCACTAGAGGAAGAACACTTAGGAGTAGCACTTTAGAAACTTATTGCTTAGAAAAGAAGGAGGATGCATTGACTCGCACTCATTCTGAGTCCTGCAGAAGATGGTAACATATTTAAAATGTAGCTGCCCATGGTGGCATAGTTTTTAAAGGGGTTCAGCAGAAATGAAAGTCATTTTGAAACCAGGATGAATTCAAATGATATAGATAGTAGGAAGGAGAAAAGCAACGCAGGGGTTTGATTTGAATTACAAAGTTGGGTTCTTATTAGAATACTAGAGGCCCAGTGCACAAAATTCGTGCATGGGGGGGCGGGATGAGGGGTGTCCCTTAGCACGCCTGCACCTCTCCAATCTGGAAACCCTTGAAGAAAAATGAAAAGTCTGACTGCAATGGACATCCTTTCTCACAATCAGGAATGCTGGTCCAAACTGCTACATGCTGCCTCCTGACTGCCCTAACCATTTCTGCAGCAGCCGATCACCGTAACCACTACCTGACAGCCTAATTGTGTTTAACGCTCCGTCAGCCTATTTTCCCCAACTGACTCCCTTGCAGGTCTGGTTCCTCCCATACTGCCTCCCTGAGCATGATTGTCCACAATGTCCTACCTTGCAGGGGCCTGGAACTCAATGAACCCACGCTGGCCATCTTGTGGAGGCCATCTAGTGTCCTCATGGGGGCGCGGACTTTGACCACATGGAGGGTCTCTAGAGGTTGGGTAGTGATGGTCAAATGCACATTTATTTTATTAGATAGGAAAGAGGCTTGGTGCAGGGTGGGGGGGCAGCTGGTTTGCCTGAGAGTGTCTCAGATCAGGGTGGGGTTCCCTTGGGGGTGTGGGGCAGCTTGGTGTGAGGAGGCAGGTCGGGCGAGGGCCTTTGGAGGTTTGCAAGGGTGGCCATGCCCCAGCAACCCAAAGAGGAGGCCTGAGATTGGGATTTGATTTAAACCTATGTATACAATTGAAAACTTTGTACTGGAGCAGGAACCAAGTTTATGCTGTCTCCTGGAGCAGCATTTGTTTGAAACTTTGTAGCCTAGAGGGAGGCCTAGGCAGCAACGGCAGACTGAAAGCTTCCTCTGTTTCTCCAGCTCAGAGGCTGTCACCATTTTCTGTATCTTATATAATAGAAACTTTGTAAATTGAGTGAAGGCTTGGGAGGCAGAAAGCTTGGGCTTCCCTCTGCTGCTTGGAAAACCCAAGCCTTCTCTGCTCTCAGTGGTGGCTAGCCATTTCGTTGGGTTTATTTGCATAATTTGCTCATATTGGGATTGAGTGGGATGGATGTGGTGTGGGTTTTGGGTGTGACACAGGTATGGTACATTTTGCTATTACTCTTTAAAAGATAGGATTTTGAGCATGACGGGAAGAAAAAGTAGTGGGAAAAGCAGCAGCAAAGAGCCAGAGGAAGAACCCGCTCCCTGGGACTTCATGTCTCCTCAGCTTTAAGTAAGCTAAGCATCAAAATCCTCTTTCCGTTTTAACAATTAGCCTCAGGTGAATAAAATGCCTAAGGCATCTGATATATGAGCCACTGGATCTTTTTTCTTCTACAGAGATTTAAATCTGATTTCTTTAATCAGTAATATGCAAACATTCCCAGAGCTTTTGAAAAAGACATTTTCTCTCATTTTTGTTGCTTTACAAGCTTCTGGCTGACAAGGCCAAAGCTCTAGTACTCAGAGACCAAGTGCTGCTTCACTGCGGGGGAATCTCTTCCATGTTTGCAAATCGGAGCAAACAGGATGCTACAGAGAGAGGTGGCCCCAAGCAGGCAAAAAGCCAGTGTATGATCAGAAGTTCAGCTTTAAAGCAGATCCAGGACCCTTCTTTTTAAATGCTTTCCCCGAGTCCACAGATTAATAAGCCCGATTCTCAACTCCCTTCTTGTTTTGCTCTACCACCTGGGCCATTCCAAGCCCCTCTTATGGCTTCACTAATTTCTCCTAACTTCTATATCCCATCCTCCACCCAGAGGGGTTTCGGTCTTTCTCTGGAGTTTAGGCCCCCAACTCCCAATGACTGATGAACTCTTTTTACCTGTGTGTCCAGGAAGCAACTCCAAATGGAAACATCCCAAACCAAACTCACTCTCTCTTTTCATTCTCACCTTCTGTTTTCATTCTTGGTTCGCACTTTAACCTTCCTTCGTCCAGACATGTGTTCCACATCATAATCTTAGCTAGGAGGAAAGTGGGAACCTCCTAAACGACCTCTCTGCCTCCCGCTAACTTTCAAATCCATCTTTCATACGCTATTAGGAAGGAATTTCTAAAATAACAGCCAGAGTGGGGGAGACCAAGATGGGGCTTAGGTAAAAGACACCTAATCTTGTGTCATGCTCAACAACTTTAATACTAAACGTAACGAAAGAACAAACACTTCCCGAATCCCCAGAAGCTGGCCGAGTTGAAAAAACACCACAAATTAAGTGAAGTAAGACCTGGTGACTCGGAGGGAGCGGCGGCAGACGGTGTGTTGAAGATTCCGCGGAGAGAGTTTGGAGGCGCGCGCAGGGAGAGGGCGGGTGGCTGAAAACCGGCAGTTTTCCTGAACTGGGAGACAAGACGTCCACTGGATGATTCTTCAGTCTGGGCGAAGTCCAGGGAACCACTATCCCCAACGGGGTAAAAAAACTGGACAGTGGGAGGGCACGTGAAGTCGGGTGCTGTGGAGTCTCCCGGTTGTGAGAAGGCAGCTTGCGTCGAACAGCTCGCGTGCGGGACCACGCGAGAGCACTCTGCTACTTGCTTTGTCATTCGGGGAAACCGTCAGGTTTGCTTTTGGTTATTACGACCTGGGTGAGACATTGGGTGTGTCTGAATAATTTGGGGAGAGTCTGGAATTCCCGGAGCTGTGGGTCGGCATCGCTCTCTCTCAGAGGTGCTGAGCCATTGGACCCGGGCACAGAGTCCCTGGGGGTGCATAGGGCGGAGCTTGACGCTGTCTGAATGTCCGGGGACCCGCCATCAACTGAGCACAGTGAATTCACGACAATGGCCTGGTGGTCAACCTCTACGTGCGAAAATGATTAATGAGCTTAACTTCAGCAAGATTGTGCAACCCATATCCAACTCAGGTAAATGTGGAGGCTGAGCCACTTGTCCCTAGTAGGAAGTCTACCACACAAAGCTAATTGACCAACTCAGGGCGCAGCAACCATGCAGAGACATGAAGAAATCAGATGTGAAGAAATGGAGGGAAAAAAAAAAAAGACTGGACTGGGAATTCAAAAACCACGTTTATAGGGGTTTTTTTTTTTTTTTTTTTCGTTTTTTTTTTTTTTTTTTTTTTTTTTTTTTTTTTTTTTTTTTTTTTTCTTTTTTTTTTTTTTTTTTCTTTTTTTTTCGCATCGAGTCGAGCCTATAAGGAATAAGCAAGAACCACTAATGAAATGATCAGACCAACGTGGAAATCTATGTAGTCCTACAAGGGAAATGAAACAAGACAATCAGGATATGAGCGACCTGCAAAGAAATGATCAAGACCAAAGTGGAAATGAATTTGTCTACAAGAAATGTAGGAGACCCTCAAGGATTTAAAGGCGATTTCAAGGATATGAAAAGACCACGAAATTATGGCATACATGACTGAAAATAAAAAATATTATAAAAGACCCTTGATAAGGTGCTCTAGAGCACCCCGAACCAGTTAAGATTTGAAACAAAGAGGTAAATCCATAGCTGGAAAATGAGAACCAAAAAAATCCAAAAAATTAAGATTGTGTAGGGGGCCTTGGATATCATGCCTACCAAATCGAATTATAGGGGTTTTTGCCAGAAAAGAAAGAGGAGCAAGACAATGAAATTATTTGAAGAAACAGTGACCGAAAAACTTCAACCTGGTGAAAGAAATTGACTTAGGAGTCCAAGAAGCGCACCGAACCCCAATATTAGGAACCTAAGAGGACCACACCCAAGGCACAGAATTAATTAAAATGCCAAGAGGCAAAATACAAAGAAAGATATTAAAAGCAGCAAGAGGTAGAAAAACAGTAGTTACCTATAAGGGAACACCATACGATGTAAGAGATTTCTCAAACAGAAACGATGCAGGCAAGACGGGAGTTAGTGGCAAGAAATATTCAAAGTGATGAATAGCAAGAATCTACAACCATGATTATCTATCCAGCAAAGCTATATTCAGGAATTGAAGGTAGATGAAGTGCTTCGCAGATAGAAAAAAAGTAAAGGGACGTTCCTCACCACCAAACCAATATTATATGAAATACGAAAGATATTCTTAAGAAGAGGAAGAAGAAAAAGATTAAAAGTGTAAATTAGGAACAACAAATCCACCTTATCATCAAATGAATCTAAAAATCAAGTGAATTAATAAGCTGATGAACAGGTAAATGGTGAATGTAACAGAATTCAGGGCATAGAGAGGGAATGGATGACAAGTCTTGGGAGAAAGGGGGTGTGGGAAGTGCAGCAAGAGAGCTGGAAAAATTCATGCAACTATGGGGAGGGACAGTGGGAGTGGGTGAGGGCTGAGGGTGGGATGGGGTACAGGTGGAGGGGAACATAGGGTGGCAAAAAAAAATGGGAACAATGTAATGTAATAATAAAATGAATATAGATTAAAAAAATGCAAATAAATAAATAAATAAATAAATAAATAAATAAAATAACAGCCAGAACATCTCACCCTTTTTCCTGAAAACCAAGGAAGTAAGTTCTCTAGGCTGGCTTCATTCATGGTCCTCCTGATCTCCCACTCTCTTCTTCCAGGTCCCCCAACTTGAGGTCACTGGCCTGCTCACCTGGACATTCCCAACAATCTCTTTCCTTCATTTACGCTATGCCCTCCGGTAACAATGTTCTTCCTTGCCATTCTCAGCTCTCAGAATAATCCTTCAGTAAGTTGGGGGAGTCCCCTCATCATTAAAGTCGCCCTCTGCCCGTCTGAGGGCAGGGGGCCTTGCCTTGCCACGTGGCTTGCCGTCTCACAGATCTACAAGATCCATGGCACTAAGGCATGACTTGCCTTCTTCACACTCATTCCCTCATGGACATAAGAGTCTTCTAGAAACAACATGGCAAGCAAAATTACAAAAGATTGAATGTAGAAAAAGATGGGAATGGAACTATCTTTTCTTAAACCAGAAAATAGATTTACTAAATGTAAAACAATGTCACTTTTCTCATTAAAATTTTTTGAAAATATTTTTCATAAAAATGTTATTTATGTTAACAATGTTTGTTATTTTAAAATAAATTATGAAATACATGTTTGAACTTTTCATTTCTAATAGATAAATGTTGATAGATATAATCCAGTTTTTATAAAAACATATTTGTTACTGTCTGGTCCCTCAGGGATTCTCACAGGGCTGGCGCACAGTAGGTCTCAATAAATACCTGCTGAGTGAACAGCCAGTTCTCCAGACTCTCCTATCACCACTTCGACTGTAGTCTCCTCTCCAGCCAGGCACAGCCAGCTGAGCTCTGAACACACCAGGCCCTCGAGGTTCCTGGATCACTAAGCTGATGCTTCTGTACGTTGCTCTAGGCCTCACTTCTCTCTACTGCTTCTGCACAGGTAGCTTTTCAAGACAAGCTTCCTGGCCTACGAACCCAAGCTTGGTTAGTCACTGCCTATCTTTGTTACACGACTCTGTAAGTAATATGCACCGCTACTCTGAGTGGATCTGCAGTTTCTATAAAATTTCAACAAAATGTCATGATGGATCTGAACCAGTAAGGGGAAACTGAAATGCTTCTGGTCCTTTTGCATTTTAGCAAACACATCGGGGAGCATCCCCGAACCCCCCACTCTGTCTCTACCTTGGGCATCTCGAGCTTGCGATTTTGCTCCCCCAGTGCGGAGAACAGGTCGAGCTTGATCTCGTTTCCGCGCTCAGGCTGTTCTCCAGGTGCTGTGTTTTATCTTGCATGGCAGAGAGAGCTGACATTAACACCTCAGTGTCCTTCTCATTCTCCTTATACTTCCGAAGCTCCTATCAATATCATCAAAGCAGCAATGTTACAAGATAATTTTGGCATCGATGTCTACAAATTAGCCTGAAATCACAAATAAAATCCCTCTATTATTGACCTGGCCCCTAGAACACAGAATGCTAGTATTCTACGGGTTTAGACCTCATCACTTAAGAGGGTTAAAATGTATTTGTATGGTAATGTGCACATCCAAATCAGTTTAGATAAATTTGACTATGTTGGGTTTTTCTGTCTCCAAATAAGACACTGTCTTACAAGCTTAATTCAGAACCAAAAAGAACGCTTTCCTGGCTGCCAGTTACAAATGTTGCTATAATACTGTTATCAAATTTGCCAAAATTCTACTCTCAATTTGCACTAACAATTGTAAAAATGTTAATTATTTTAATAGGGCACACTGCAGAATAAGTCCACTTAAAACATGTGATAATGTAACCAATAAATATTATGTGTAGATGCATTTTAATTTCTTCATTTTAAAAGAGATAGCTACACTTATTATAGAGAATTTTAAAATATATTAAAGTTCAAAGAAGAAAACGAAAATTCACACAATTTTCCCAAATTGTGAAAATTTGATAATGTATTTTGTCTTTTAAGCCATGTTGTATCTTGCTTATCATAAATGAGATAACAGTATATGTTCAAGTTCTGTATAATTAAAAACTTATATAATCTCAAATATTCTTTGAAAATGTAATTCTTAATGGCTGCATAATACTCCCACATATATATGTACCATAATTTATTAAATGAATCACCTGTTAAGATTGTTTCTTTTTCTTTTTTGCATTTTTATTACCACCATGATGAATATCTCTGTGTATATATATCATCAATAAGATTTTATTTTTTTTAATATTTTATTGATTTTTCACAGAGCGGAAGGGAGAAGGATAGAAAGTTAGAAACACTGATCAGATGCCTCTTGCATGCCCACTATGGGGCTTCGCCGCAGCAAGTTACAGGGGACCTTGACGGAATCGAACCCGGGACTTCAGCTCCACCGTCCGAGCTCTATCCATGAGCAAAAAACTGGTTTCGGTCTTCATAAGATTCAGATGGTTACACTTCCCCAGCATTGTAGAGACTTGTGTCATTGCAGCTCACGAGATTGACTTATATTTAAAAATCCTTTGCTAATTTCACAGGAAACAAATGCTACTCAATTTTAATCTATGTGATTAATAAGGATATAGTAATATGTTCTTATCAGCCATTTCTCTTTCTGCTGTGAATTAACTGTTAGCATCCTTTGCCTATTTTTCTGTATATTTGAGCTTAGCAATTTTTATGAATTATTTATATATTGAGAGTATTAATTTCTTATTTATATTTGCTGCAATATCTATACGCTCCCAGCTGATTATTCTCATTTATATTTTATACTTTTTGCTTTGTGATTTCTTCCATTGTACTTTTGACTGCAATGTAATTTTTAACTTATTTAATTCGGGGGTGACTGACATTGGTTAATAAGATTATATAAGTTTCAGTATTATAACACATCATTTATATATTGCATTGTGTACTCATTACCCAAAGTTTAGTCTCCTTCCATTACCTCTTCCATTATTTTTGTTTAGAAAGTCTTCCTGTTTCAGGATTAAATATATTTACTATTACTATTCACCTAGTTTAAAATAAAACGTCTTTTATTCTGATTTCTACTAGTATATGTGAATTTTCTTTTTGTGTATATGATGGAAGATGACCTTCTAATTTTAATGTTTTTTTCCTCACCATTCCCATCCATTTCTGATGCCACCTTTACTGCACACTTCATCTATTTTACTCCACTGACATGCCAGTAATTTCTTACCAGTTCTATGTGAGTCAAATTACTGTAACTTTATAATATATGACATTCATTTTAAATGTTCCCTTGAAGTGCCAATGCCAGACACTTGGCCATGGTACACGTGGCTCCCAAAACTGGCTACGTTCACAGCACTGGCAGCTTTCCTCGCAATGTTGCACGAACTGCATTGGAAAGCTAGAGCAACCTAGAATGGTCAATTCCCTGAGGATGGAGACAGTTAGGGCTGCTGATAAGAGATGCATAAATCCCAAAGGACACTAATCTGGCCTATAACCTAAAAAAATAAAATGAATCTACAGTAATTCATATTCTGGTATAAAACATGTCAAAGGACCATCAACATTTCTGGCTTGCTTTGAATTGAACTAAATTAATATGACCATCAAAGAGTGGACAAGATTAGGAGTTTCCTTCTAGTCCAGAGATTTCAAGATGGCAATGGATTTGCCTTATCATAAAGCTCTCTCCCATTATATCATAGGTCACCTATCAATGTAGAAGAGGAATTCAAGTACAAGAAAATCTTTGATTCTCTCATTACCTGAACTTTCAGTTCTAGTTTCGGATTGGTCTTCTTTCAATTCATGTACCCATTTTGTGGCTTTTGCCCTCTGCCTCCAATTCTCTGATCCGATTCCTTAAGGTTTCGGTGCACTCTCCCCTTTTGAAAAAGAAGAGAAAAAAATAAGGGACTTAAAAAGACTATTGGTTTACCTATATTGCAGGATTGGTATTTCTCTATACTCTGAAGTCAGTCAGGTATTGGCTGTCTGGTATTCTCTCTATTCTTTGATAATTTCAACAAAATTTTTTAAAAAGTAATTATTATTAACTGGATATCTAACATGTGCCAGCACAGTAGTGGTACCTTCCGACACATACCTTCTTTATGGGGACAGGGTATATATCCACTTTTATACCAGAAATAAGATAAAATACTAGTTCATGGTCACCTAGTTTGTTACAGGTCACAGAACTGGAATAAAAATGGAGGTTTCCCAACAAGCTTCCCACCCCACCATATGACGAGACAATGCACACAAACTGAGCAAGGCAAAGCCAGACAAGCCCAGCAGAGGGCAGTGAACCGGAATGTTTTTTCACTTTTGAGGGCACAATTTTCTTGATATTTACCTTTCTCTCATAGTGCACAGGCCTGGCGTGAACAGAAGGGACCGGCATTAGGTGGCTTCTCAAGACTACAATAAGGATAAACTATAGAAGACGATGGCAAGATTGCAGAAACAGTCTGATGGAGAACGCAGGTGTCTCGCCACACAGAAATACAAATCCAGTGAGAGACTCAAAGGCTTGAGATTTCATTAAGAATAAAAACGACCTCTACACAAGTGATGGCAAATAAGGACCATCTAAGGGTAAGATCAAAACCAAACAAATAGTTACAAAGGGATATTTAGAGTAGAGAGAACAACTTAACTTAATTCTGTGGTATAGAGGCATACACAACTGGTTAGAAATTGTCATATACTTCCAATGGACTTTGGGGGGGAAAGAGAAGGGGGGGTGGTGGTAGATGAATTAAGGACAGAAGGCCACACTTGTAATGTCAGAAAAATCTCTGAAGTATGCTTAGAAATGATTGCCAATCTTCAAAATGGAACAAAACACAAAGCTTCACATTAGATTAGGTTAGGGTGAGGCAGACTAATAGAGTCTTGTGTATCTATATGCAGTACAGAGTCTACTGGGGCAAGGCAGGACAACACAGGAGAAAGAGTCCTCTCCTGCTGTTATTTCCTAAAAGGGAGGCTGAGGACTGATCGATTACTCTGCAAATGTCAGGACCCAAAAGAAGGCTATTAATACACCAAATACAAAAAAGCAAAACTCAAGAAAGAATGCCAGTAGAATTATACCACATAGATACAAATTACGATAGAAACTTAAAATAAAACAAATAATTTACCCTCACTCTGCATCTGTAAACCCGTAACTGACTTCTAGCATGCAGATGACTTCACTAGTCAAGAAAACAAAGGAAAAAAGTGAAGTAGAAGCCAAAACGAACAAAGAGACTCTTAACTATTTTCTCTCCTTGCTTATATTCAGACAGCAATTACATATCAAGTTTGGAATATTTGCATACTTTTCAATGGTATAAGAAGTGGTCCCTAATTTGCATCACTCCACAAGTTCAATGACATCTAAGGGTGACTTATGTTTCCTTTCCCCCCCTTTTCTCCAGATCTTTTGACAGTTTGCTAATACCCAACAAAGACATGAGAGTTAGTACATAGTACTTGGGAACCAAGATTTCACCTCTCTTCCATCTATCTATATAAAAGGCTAATATGCTAAGTGTCCAACCAACGGTCCTTGCATGATTGACCATAGGGAGACAGTGTCAATGTAGGAGCTGCACATCGTAGGGCATTGACAGAGAAACGGCACGTGACATGGAGCACACAAAGAATATTGGCTTAACCAGGAGGGAATAGGCATCACCACCTGGGCGGACCCCCACTTATTTTGGAGGAGATCACTGAGGACGAAGTTGGTATAAGACAGTGAAAACTTGAACAGATGGGAGTTAAAGCCAGCTAATAAAACCATAATTAAAAGCAATCCATCTATGCATGACTATTGTATTTCTAATCCTGCCTGAGGCATCAAATTCCCATGGCTGTCTCGGGTCAAGGAAAGCCAACGATAGGTTAAGCACTCAGGTGATACGGACATACCTAGATGCAGCAGCGAATGCAACAGCCCGGGCAGCAGTAGCTTCTTCTAACTTCTTTCTCTTTTTCTCTTCCATTAACTGCTTTTCTACAAAGGTTCGGGCTTCCTGCTCAGCTTTTAGCTTTTTTTCCAACTGGCTGATATTCTGCTTATCTTTTTGCTTCACTTGCACAGCATTATGTAACCTATATGGAAATGATTATCACACAGAGTTTTACAATTACAATACCCACTATGAACCCTGAAAAAACATGGCTCCTCTGTCATTTTAAGGCCAAAGTAAAAAAAGAGGTTTGAACAGCAAACATAAATGTCAACTCCCAGAATGCCAGGTAGTATACAATCGTCATGTTAATTAACAATTTTCTAATTACAATAGCAAGCGCCATACAGATACTGAACTAACTTTGCTTGCCTACAGAAGGTCATTCAGAAAATAGGGTAAAACAAGTTTCTATCTGAGGGAAATAGAACAGCAAGAATAACTAAGGGTGCCCAAAGCACTTGAAAGAAATTGGGAAGAAAAGCAGTGATGGAAAGCCGCTGAATGAGGTAAAGGGTGAGTGGGGGAGTGTCTTTCTTTGCCTGAATATAATTATGCTGCTGCCTTTCCTTTCCAGCTGTGAGACGGATTTTCTACAGTCTCCCAAACTAGATCTTGTTGATCTTGGATGTTCATTTCAGATGGAAATTTCAACCATATTCCCTTCCCTGCTTACAACTACCCCCCAGCTTAACATAACAATATAATGTCAGTTTATCTAAATTTATCAGTAAGGGTTAGAATGTTTCTTCATATATGTTTATCAATGCTCACAGCACCACCTATGGGGTCAAGAGCAATGAGAGTTATTTGCCTATAATGGCTAAAAATTGAGTTTTAACATTCTTAAAAAATGTTGAAGCACTACTCTTTCAATGGGGCAAGCCCAGAAAACCCAAAGCCTATAGTATTAATCACTACTGTAGACACACAGTGTGAAGAAAAAAAAAAAAAAAAAAGGACAGACCCATATTGAGTCAAGAAATAATTCCAGAATGAATTAATAGAAAGCATAAGAATTCACACAGAAGAGCTGGCTTTTTGCCTGTCTCTTCAAGTAAAATCAAAGTTCAATGTCATTTAGTTTGGGAAATCAAAGTAAATAGAGTCCACTGCTCTGGAAACTTTCACTCAAAGGAACAAGAGCTTCGAATTATGGCAGAAATATTTGTCACCTTTCCGTATATTATCATAAAAACTTGGTAACTTTTAAATTAAGAAAAGTCAATTTAATTGAGAAGAAGACTATATAGGCAGTTATTAAAAAACTTTTCTGAAATGAAACAGTTTATTACAGATATGTATAACAGATGGATTATTGGTATTAAATTTAAACAATTTTATTACATTTATTAAAAACGTCTCTGCTCGGTCCCTTTGTCATCATGAATCTGGTGTTCTAATCCCTGGAAACAAAAGAAGCAGGAGGCCACGTGACTCATAAAAGGCCTGAGAGGGGCACGTACTTGTTCTGCAGCAGTTCATTCTCCTGCCGGAGCTGGCCCATTTCTGAGCGGATGCCTCGCTCGGTGCTGGAGAGGGAGCTGATCTGACTGCGCAGCTCTTGTTCCACTTGCCTGCTGGCCTGCAGGTCAGCCTTTAATTGTTATGTCTTTGTTTCCAGCCGTGGAGAAGAGAAACACAGGCATTTTCATCCCAGAAGAGGGCACCCTGGGGCTCTGTGGAGACCCTGGCTAAAATCCCAGGCAGCTGGCTGAATGGCCGAGGACCCCTCTGCAGCATCTTGCCAGTCACAAAAACTCTATCCGCTGTCGGGTCTTAAATTGAAAGCGCTGCTGGGTCCCCACCTCTTCCCACCAGAAGGTAACCTCTGATTTCCCCCAAATGTTTGTGACACTGACAGGTAAAGATGGTGCTTGTGAGGAGGGGAGAAAGGAAAGAGAGGGTGGCAGAAGGCTAAGGTCCCCTCCCTACTGGGCAATCGCCCACGCCCTTCAGCAAAGGAGGTATGTTAGTAACAGCCAGCTCAGGACCCACCTGCTTTGAGATATTCTGATAGATCAGAATCTACTGTCTGAGATTCCATCCCAGCACAGGCCTAGAAGAAAACAGTGTCTGAAACAACCGCCTGAAACTTCTAGCATCCTTGCTAAATGATGTTCATACCCCGGTGAGCGCGACAGAGAGCTCATTAGACTCACGACAAGGAAAGAAAAAAAGAACGAATTGCATGTTCTAAGAATCATGAGAAAACACCATCTGTGAACTAAAGTCTACATTTTCTCTTCAATTTCTTACTTCTGTTCCACCTATTTTCTTTACTTAATACAGCATTAGCTTCATGTATTGGCAAACTATTATATGCACATATATAGCTAGAAAAGGTCAACAAAAAGTATAAAATCAAGCCGCTTTCTTTAATAGAGGACTTTATAATTTCACTAGGGACCAATAAATACTTAACATTATTAAACAACACAAGGAAGGCCATGGTTACATACATGCTAGAAGGAATAATAACTAATATTTAATGAGAACTTATGTACCAGGCATTGTTCTATGGGTTTTAATGGTATGAACTCATTCATTCTAAAAACTTAAGGGCAAAGTGAAATTTTCATTTTTAAAATGAAGGAAATCTGATTAGGGAAGCTTTGGCAGTTCACACAGGACAGGTAACTCCAGGGAGTACTCTTCACCAGTTCGCTTTACAATTGTAGTTATATTATCAAGCATATGGGTGGAATGCACATCAGTTTGAAGAGAGAAAAAACAAGATGGGACGGGTAGGCTTAACGGATGGCAGAATTTGGAGAAACGAAGGGGAGGAAGGGGCATTCTAAAGAAGGGAGAAAACATGACCAAAAGCTCAAAGGCAGAAGCAGCCATAGATATTTGAAGGACAGAGCCTCTGAGAAAGGCTTGTACTCCGGGAACAGAGTGAGAAAGGATAGAACGGATGGTACTTTGGCGGGTGGCACTAGAGGTTAGACCGAGGATGGCTGCCATGTGAGACTCAGATGACACCTTTCTCTACAAACTCATAGGTAGGCTGAAATCAGTGTGCTCTGATGAGGTCTGTGCAAACCCCTAAACAACATACCAACAGAACCAGGATTTCTGGAAGGCGATGGTGATCTCTCCTTGGGATTGCCAGCTCCTCAGACTATGTCCTGACAGACATGTTTTTTAAGCCAATCCCCAGGGCCCACCACAGTTATTAGCACTTACTAAATATGTTCCCTGGCCTCTCTCAGCAAACCAAAGAGCAGCCTTATTTACTTATCTACCTTTCGCCAATTCAGTGGTTGGGAAAGTATTAGTCAAACAGAGCCAAATATCACAGTAAAAGACTGAGATTTCTTTTGCGAGCCAAATTTGTAAATTTTAAAATTCTTCTAACGGACCTCTTCAAAATAGACTCGTCCAGGCGTGGTATTTTGACTGTCACACTCAAAGGCAAAAGGCAGTTGCTGGCTCACGAGCCGCAGTTTGCCGACCACGGCGCCAATTGAAACAAAATCTCAGAAACAATAAGGAATATAGCATGGATGGTCATCTCCCAGGCTCAGCAGTCATTCCCCCTGCCCAGTGACGGGGAGCAGACTGGAGACGTTGTGTTCCAGAAGCTCAGTCGGGTCTCCTGACACAGCTGCTCCCCAGGGAAGGGTCACAAGTCAACATCACGCCACACTTTCCCTATTGCCAGGGTTATTCCAGTTGAATGTCCTCCCAGAACTGCTCTAAACAATTACTGATGAGCACTTATACCATCCCACACCATCCCTCATTTGCCCGAAGTAACCCAAGGGAAATTTTCCAAAATAGATCAATGCTGTCAGGTTATCCCCATGAAGAAGTTTGGCTGGAGAAAGTGTTAGGTAATTTATCTCTCTTCAGAAGTTGATTTCGTAGTCTGAGAATTGCATTTTCAGTAGAAAGGGTGAATTTTAATGAGAATAGGGACTTATAATGGTTTAGTAATGAGGTTCTAGACTCAGTTCTGATGCCAACTCTGTGACCCTGGAGGAGGCATGTAACTTTCCAGGACTCAGTTTCCCCACCTGAAGCTAACGTCTGTAAAGTTCCTCCCAGCTGGTCTAGCATTTCTGGGCTTGACACACTTACTGCTGGCTGCTGATCTGCTTCTTCAGATTAGCAACCTGAGCTGTATCATATGCAGAGGCACAGGAATCAAGTTCCACACAACCAGCCAACTGGGGGAAACGTGTGCCACACTGGGAATGAAAGAAAAATTAAATCTGCACAAGCTAGACGTCAATAATTTGCAATTATTACCTTTTTTTGCATTTTTTAATTGATAAAAGCCAATTTTTTTGCCATGAACTAAGAATAGCAATATTCTGAATGAAATTTTAGAGCTCCTTAAAAAATGAAAAATCTCAGAGTTAATAAAATTATGAGAGCAAAAAGTGCAGAATACCTAAAATGTAACTTATGGAAACCACGGAACACTAAACAACAATGTATTTTTAAAAGTAGAACTATGAAATTTGTTCAAAGACACAGCAGCACAAAACAAAAAACAAAAATAAAATGATGTAGTTACAAAGGTATGTTGAAAATTTACAAGCTGTACACTTAAGATTTGTGTACTTTTGTGGATGCGTGTTATAATTCAATAAAAGGTTATTTTAAAAAGTAAAATAATTTCACAAGACACAGAACTAAAATGCTTCAGGATTTTCCTAACTGCTAGCATCAATTCTGTAAAACTCGGAATTACTGCTTTCCCAACAGTTGCAGCAAACCCGAGTTGGCACCAGCATTACCCAGTTTCAGAAACGCCGATCTGCCTGGCCAGTATGGCCCCGTGGTCAGACGCTCAACCTGTGTACCAGAGGCCAGTTGATTAGATCTTACTGATTTGTTTTTCGTTATAGAAGTGGTACAGTCTACAGTTTTAAAAACTGCATACAACAGAAAAGTATGAAGAATAAAAATGTAATAACTCAATCTTCTCATCCAGACAGAACTACTCACTATTCACTATTTGGTTTACTTATTTTGTCTTTTTTTCCTTTATTTTTCTTCACACATGTAAATATTTTTAATATTTGGTGAGAGAGTAACACATGTATAGTTTACATATCTTAAGCCAATAGAAACTTTTTATAAATAATTTCACTGCTGTATAATTTCCATTGTGTGAATGTACTATGCAATCTTATTTTCTTATTTTTAAAAACATATATTTTATTGATTTTTTACAGAGAGGAATGGAGAGGGATAGAAAGTCAGAAACATCGATGAGAGAGAAACATCGATGAGAGGATAACATCCGATCGGCTCTGCCTCTTGCACACTCCCACTGGGATGTGCCCATAACAAGGTACATGCCTTGAGGAATCGAACCTTGGAACCTTCAGTCCTGCAGGGCCGATGCAATGTCAACTGAGCCATAACTGGTTTTGGGCTGCAATCTTATTTTCTAAAGACATAGTTCAGTTTTTGCATATGGTTAAAAAAAAGTGTCTGCATAGTTTTAAGTGAATTATGTGATAAGTACTTGGAATTGAATCAAGCCAGTCAAGAGCCAGGGGCATTTATTAGATAGATAACTACTACCTGTCTTAATGATATACTTAATCCTTTGATGTTGAAGATCAGTACTTCATAGGTAAAAATCCTGCAGAACTAGTCACTATGATGCACACCGACCACCAGGGGGCAGATGCTCAATGCAGGAGCTGCCCGTTCCCTCCCTCCATCAGGGAGCTCATAGGGGGAGAGGACATAGCCAGATGCCTGAGCTGGCTGGGCTTACGGCTGGTGAGCACAGCAGTGGTGGCAGTCGGACATCCCCAGGGCTCCAGACTGAAGAGGGACTCAGGTAGGTGAGGAAACTCCCCAAGTGCATGATTTGTGCACAGGCTCTGTACCGATTATATAATTTATTGATGTGATGCACCAAGAAGAACTGAGTAAATGGTGTTAAGAAGTTAATGCAAAATCTTCAAATGTATTTATGTGATTTTACTAAAATGTCAATAGCTATAATATAAATTTAAAGCAAATGGTCAAGAAGAATATGAGACAGAAGTAATAGTTTATAACCCTAAAACGCATTTCAGTAAATAGGGATTGAAAAAAGAAGGAAAAAAGTTCATCTGTAAGCTCATACCGTTTTTTGAGAGCCTCAAAATCTTACTTCTTTCCCTACTTATATAAGAGAAGGCAAATTTTTCAGAGAACTGCAACTTCATAAAAAAAGGGGGGGGGGGGCAGGCATCTTAGGCAAACTTTGGTAAGGCTTAGGCAGGCAATAAATGCATTTCCAGCTTGCCCAGCTCCTGTGGCATTCCTTCTCACCCGACAAAGGCTGTCTAATGGTGTCACCATTTGGAATACAGACAGGGCCCACGGCAAAGCCAGAGTCATGTCCAAAAAATAAATCCATTTGTGCCAATTCGACAAGCCAGGGCTCTAGCCCAGACCTTTCTAGAAACACGTTACTGATAATTTTAGGAAGACAGCAATAAGTTAAGCTTGTGAAGCTACATCTAAACTCCAACTCACAAGCGAGAGAGCTGGGACCACCCAGAGCAGAACTCTCTCAGGTCTGCACTCTGATGGCTGGCCTGACTTCAAAGCAAAACCGACAAATTGAGGATTCCTCTTACCCACTCCAAATCTTAACTCTATCTCACCTTCTCCCTCATCCTTCCCACCTAAGGTAAGTTACAATGTAAATGGTAGATACTTATTTAATTTTAATGGGAAAAGATTTACATTTTAATAGCCTCCAGAAAAATGAATCTCAAATATTAGCCTTTCAGGCAGGCTAAATAGCAAAAATATCTTTGAGTATCTTGAAGTACCTGGTAGTAAAACAAAGGACAGTATTTAAGTTTCAGCTTTTAGTTGAAAGGGGTATTATTTTTACTAGTAAGTACAGAGAAACACTGGAAGATATTTATGTCTAAATATCTGTAATTCTTAACTTTTGTGAATTTCTTGAATTACAACCCACAGTAAGATGATTTCATTGAAAGTTTAAAAGGCTCCAATAACTTCAAGGTTTTAATAAAGCCTGAAGCTTTGAGGCCTGCCTGAGAAGCACAGAGGAATTTAAGGTTTGGGGGCAGTAAACTTCCCCAGGGAGCAAGTCTTACAAAAAAAGAGGGAGACCTTTTCTCAGCCAGGACTTTACCTAGGGATGACTAGGTTCCCTAAATGCTCTATGAGTCACACACCATAAAACTACCTAAGTAGGCTTGGCCCCATGAGCCCATCAGGAAGACAGGGAGCCTTGGCCCTGCTGGCTCTCTCTGAACTCTTAAGTGCTGGTGACAGCGATGCTATAGGCTCTCCAGGACAATACGGCCCTTACAATTCTGCTTGCTTTCTAAGAAAAGGGCTTCAGGTCCTCTCCAGATTAGACAGCCAAGTGACTGAACGAAACTTGCTGCACAGTCCAAATCACCCACTCCTCGTTTCTAGACATCATGCCCGTTTATTGTAAATGACGGGAGGAATGGACTTAACTTTCAGACTTCTCATCCTCTAAGGCCCAGTTAAAAATGAAAACAAAACAAATAACATATCTCAGCACGAGAGGGTGATCTCCAGGGAGGCAAAGTTCCCCTCCTTCTGAAATTAGAAAGTGTCACTGCTGTCGCTTTCGTTGGAAGAAACATTCACTGCCTTGTACTTTTTAAAATCTGTTCTGGTTTTTAGTCATTTCCCAGGTATCTTATTCCTAAAAGAACTGTAAGTTTTCTGAAGTCAGGAACCAATTGTGCTATCAAATTAGAAGCTGGAGCAGTATTTCTAATGTTTCTTCCAATCCTTCCAGACCATGTCTCTAACCCACACACTATCCTCAGATATAACAGATCAGCGTTACCACAGATGAGGCTCTAGAAACCTATCTACAGCAGGCCGTCAGATATTTAGTTTAAATAATGACTGAAGGAGACGGGACAAGTAGGTTCTTGCTTATCAAGAAGGCAGGCGAAGAATGAAGGAAGAGCAACTGCTCCATCTTGGGAAGTACCTAATTCCATTAGGAGGTCCCCTGGTATACATTAATCATACCAGACAAGACTTGCTTAGGGGCCGCACAGCTGTCTGTGCAGAAAGCTGAGCTCATAAACCAAAGACCTGCCCCCCACCTCCAGTTAGTCTTTATCCTCTCCATAACTCCACCCCCTCCCCTCTTCAGTCACTCCCACTGATAGGGCAGGCAGCATGGGTCATTCTCATAAAAACGTGGAAACAGCTCATCACTGACTTGAAGCTGCTCAGGTACATCCTTGGAACCACAGCTTCGGAAGCAGCAAATTTAAAGGGCCTCAGGTTTCACATTGTAACAGCACAACATCCAAAATAAGAACCGCTGATTACCATAATACTAGGTGAAAGCATATTACAAAATACCCTCTGCCTCTGCTCCCTGATGTCAAACACAAAAGGCAAACATTCATTTTCACTAAGGAACGCAAAGAAATGCAGAAAAGGAATCTTAGAGACTTTCACCCAACCGGTCATTTTGGGAAATGAACAACTGACTTTTAGAAATCCTTCAAGAATAAAGGTATAAGTGCCACAAACTAGTATCTTTAATAAGGTCTTTAAAGGATGTGGTCAGCCGAAACCGGTTTGGCTCAGTGGTAGAGCGTGGCCTTTGGGACTGAAAGGTCGCGTTCCATTCGGTCATGGGCATGTACCTTGGCTGCGGGACATCTCCGATAGGGGTGTGCAAGAGCAGCTGATCGATGTTTTATCTATCGATGTTTCTGACTTCTATCCTTCTCCTCCTCTCTGTAAAAAATCAATAAAACATATTTTTAAAAAAATAAAAAAATAAAAATAAAGGATGTGGTCAGATTCAATAGTTTATAAAAGTCCTTAAAATGTTCATATCTGTTGATGCAGCATACTACTCCCAGATATTTCTTCAGAAGACTGGTGATAGAAAGATTAACGTAAACGTGTGTTTGTTGCAGCATTACTTATAATTAAGAAACACTTAAATAATCAGAGATTGGCTCAATTGTATATTCATGTGTCTGTCTGACATGCAACCATCAAAAAACCGTTGAGGAAGAATATTCAATGACAAGGGAGCATGCTCATGATAGTCAGTAAAAAGAACAAAAGAGGAAAAACGACTTGGAGAGTATATATTAAGATAGTGGCACCCTAGCTGGTTTGATCAGTGGATAGAGCATTGGCCTGCAGACTGAAGGGTCTCGGGTTCAATTCCAGTAAAGGGCACATGCCCAGGTTGCGAGCTTAATCCCCAGTAGGGGGTGTGCACAGGAAGCAGCTGATCAATGATTCTCTCTCATCTTGATGTTTCTATCTCTCTCCCTTCCTCTCTAAAATCAATATATATATAAATAACCTAGGCCATACAACACACACACACACCACACACACACACACACACATAGAGAGACTATCTTTTCTTTATCTTAAAAGTTGGATATAATCAACATATATAACTTATCTCCAACACTGTTATTTTATAATTGGGAGGAAAGTTATTTTGATACAGGAGGCTGTTAAAGGACTTCCCATAGTTTTCACTGTTGCTCTTAGATTTTCCCATGTTATAGACCAGTTTTAGAATATTCTGAAAGTCTTAGGGAAAATCCAACTCTTTTAGTTTACAAAGTTTTTAGGTCATTCAAAAAAAAGGGGGACTTGACTTTCTGAAGTAGATAATGGTTCAGTTCCTAAATCTACATTCCATTCATCAGTTCCTATCAAAACACTAATTTTTCTAAATCTGGATTCTAGAGCTAATTTATTGTCCTGCCCTGGCTCCCTAAGGAAAGAGGAGATCAGGCATTTCTTTGACATCAGGCCTGACATTACAAGGGATGGTACTAAAAGGTCCAAATTCTAAACTAGCTGGCCTGTGAAATCTGTGAATAACTAGTGTCCATGTCCCAAGTTTTGATGGGTGTTTTGCTCTAAAATCATGGCAGAAAAACATCTTGGCATGGAAGAAGTCACCAGTCCTAGGTATAGGAGGCCTAAGCAGTTCTGTTTTGTTTGAGGAATACCAGAAACCTAAACTGCCTCATTTCACAGGCTTTCCCTTTCTTATAAGTGTTCTGAAAGCTCTAGTAAGGTGAGGATTAAACAATAAAGGGGTTAGTCTTTGACTGGGGGCGGAGTGCTGTCAACAGTGCATGTTTTCCAGGAGCACAAGGAACTAAAGGAGAGGAGGCAAAAAGGATCCCTAAATAGTACATGGCAAATTAGTTAATGGGATTTACCAGATAATCCCTAACAAAAGTCCTTCCTATAAGAGTCAAGTTTGATTGGTGGATTAGTGGGGTCAGAGGGTAGGAGGAGCAAAATGTAAGAATAACAGGAAGGGTGCAGAGGTTGCAAACTGGTGAACTAATCTGGTCCATAAATATGTTTGTTTTTACCCTTCCCCGCATGATGTTAAAAACAATTTTTTTAACTGGTAGATTTCACATAAAGATATCTATTTTCGGCATCTCTTCAAAATACCAGATTTAGCAACACTGGGACTCCAACACCACCCTCCTCCACCCCCTCGCTCAAGCCACAATTAGCTGTCCAGTTTGGAAGAGTATGTGCTCCAAACGCTCTGGTGCCGTGCAGTACTAAATAGGATTCTGAACCTGCCCCGCCCCCTCGTGCCTGTGGCCTGTCACAACTTTTTGGGTAGGTGCGTCTGCAGCACTGGCTCTAGAGCCAAGGGAAGGGTCAGGGCAGTGGTCCTTTTGAGTCCATTATTCTGTGTTTCTGTTTCAAACCTGTTACAGCATTCTATCAAGAAGGGTGAGGTGGCCCTAGCTGATTTGGGTCAGTGGACAGAGCGTTGGCCTGTGGACTGAAAGGTCCCGGGTTCAATGGTTCGAGGAAAATGCTGGGTTGGAGGCTCGATCCCAGTAGGAGGTGTGGAGACACCAATCAATGATTCTCTCTCTCATGATGTTTTCTTTCCATCTCTCTTCCTCTCTGCCCCCAGTCAAAGACTAAATCCTTTATTATTTAATCCCCACACCTGACTAGGAGGCTTTCAGACCACTTAGAAGAGAGGGGACAGCCTTGTGATAAGGAGGCAGTTTAGGTTTCTGGTACTCCTCAAACAAAACAGAACTGCTTAGGCCTCCTATACCTAGGACTGGTGACTTCTTCCATGCCAAGATGTTTTTCTGCCATGAAATGCACCTTATGAGAGAGAAGAGTTGCATTTTCCCCATAAAAACAAAACAACAAAACACAAAATTTGTTTTGTGTTCCAGCCAGAGTCTCAGCTGGCTACAAAAAAAGATCTCAAAGTCCCCAAAAGATGTGCACAGACTGAAGTATACTCATGTTGACTGTCAAAGTATTCAAAAGCCAGTTTCTAAATGATAGCGTGAGTAACATTTAAAGAACATAGTTCCTTTTGCTAGAAGTATCTCCCCTTCAGGGAATCCACCTCGAATCCCCTTAGCTGCACATCTCAACTCATTATGTGCCAGCAGGGGTACTGCCTCAAAGTTTTATAGTAGTTCCTTCTGAATTCTAGGGAGGAAACTGCAATCTGTTTGATTAGAATGAAAGTTTAGTAAAGTATAAACATTAAAATTTTCTAATGCAGACTCTGCCCCCAGATAACCTGTGTTATTTCAAACTTTATATATCCGTACAACATAGATAAGTATCTTCCTTGACCACTTGGGTATGGACTCATTAAGTGAATTGCTTGCTGGCTTAAATTCATTAATGTCTAGGTTAAAGTGCTACATGGGTTTCAAGTCAAAAAACAACCTGTTTAAGTATATAATGATATGATTCTTTGCACGTTTATACAGCTAGTTTAGATTAATCACTGCAATGATTAAAATAAACTCAAACTATATTATTGTGAATTAATATAAACAGAGCTAACCAAGTAAAATTTATAGGTACCTTAAATATTATAAGCATGGCAGAAAATGAAAATAAATCAGGTCTGAGAACATAATTTGCTCAGAGACAATGCAGGACAAACATAAATCAAATACATGTTCCCACAGAGAGAAAGCAAACACACCAAACTTGGCTCTACTACTTTTATTTTTTCCACTTATTTCAAGTAGCAGCTATATCCAATAAATTTAATCTAGTTAGGACGTGTACGTGTCCAGTTTTCATAATCTTCATTCTAAATTTTACCTCTCAGCTGGAAATGATACTGTTACAAATAAACTACCACATGCACCTGTAAAATGGACAGCCTGCTTTGGGAGCCAGCACTCCCTGGGGGGAGGGTCAAGCAAGCCATCATGCAGCAATCGTTTGGCAGAGCTGCGTGTGACCGCACACATAGGGAAAGCAGCCAGGGTAAAAGCTCAACACCCAAATCACTGTCTCCCAGGCCAGATTTTCTTCGGCAAACTGTTCCTGACACACAGTAAAATGCATTCAAATGCAAAAGAGAACAAACAAATTCACTGTAGCACCGAGATGATCTATATATAAGCAGTCAACATATTTCCAGGTTAGCGAGATTTCCTTGGAGGAAAGTCTGAAACAGAAACATGGGATCTGAGCTCTCCAGCTGCTACAGTAGCACAAAGATTACGAGAATGGCCACGGCTTGGAGCGGAGGGAGGGAAGGCCCATCAGCAAAGATGAACATGGCAAACTGAGCCCCCCCCAACCTCCACGAGGCTGATTCTGGCTGTGATGAGGCTTGTGCCTAGTTGGATTCCTTGGCCTGGAGAAAAACACACTGCTGAAGCGATGCTTTTTGCCAGCAGTCCCTTGCAGTTTTCTTCCCTGTAACTTCCAGAAATTCTTAACTTTGCAAGCCTTCGAAAAGTAGTGGACGCGTTTATGAATTCAAAAACTTTGGAAATACAAGGAAAGGGCTTAGGAGGAAGGTTTATATAATTTAGAAATAAAATGGTAAACATCATACCTGGACAAACAAAAGCTTATACTGATGGTGTCTGTTTTGGTCCTATGGCTGTTCTAATGTGATATGTAGGTTTTCTAACTTCGAAAGCCTGAGCTACACTGCAAGTCAACTTCGAGAACTACACTACACTGCAATAAAATTACTGAGGCCCATCTCCTATCCCCATTCTAATATTTTCCTTGCACAAACGTAATATTCATTCAACAATGAATGAATATTATTGAGCATCTATTCTGTGCAAAGCACTGTATATAAACCTGTGAAATTATACTACTAGAAAACATGTAGAAAGTTCTTCTATGTTATAAAAGGATAACAATTGGAAATTTGACATAACTTGCTCCTGATTGGCTATGCTACCAGCCTTCATGAGCAGGGGCGGGGCAAGTGGCACAAAGCGCCAGAGGCCCTTGGGTGGAGATGAAACAGCGGTTGCGGAGAGAGCGCACCCAGCCACGTGTGTGGGGAGGATGCAGCAAGGGAGCGCCAGCCCTGGGTGCGGTGGTCGCAGGAAGTGGGGCTGAGCTGAGCGGGAGATGGTGGGTGCCAAGCCTAAAGCCTCATAGTGGTGGGGCAGGATGGGGGTGGAGCTATCGTGGACATCCCCTAAGGGGCTCCCAGTATGTGTGGGAGGGCAGGTTGGGCTGAGGGACTCCCACCCCCAGTTGCATGAATTTCGTGCACCGGGCCACTGGTCCTATGTAATAAAAGCCTAATATGCTAAGTGTCCAGTCGACCATTCAACCAATCAATATGCTAATTATATGCTAAGTCTGATCAACTGCTCACTAGGATGTGCACTGACCACCAAGGGTCAGACAGTCGACTGACTGACCAGTCACTATGATGTGCACTCCAACTAGTAGGTTAGCTTGCTGCTGGGGTCCAGCTGATCGGAACTGAGCGAAATGGGCTGGACACATCCTGGAGCCTTCCCACAGTCTTCCTTAGCTGGCCAACCTCCCGCATCCCTCCCCGACCCTGATCATGCATTGGTGGGGTCCCTTGGCCTGGCCTGCACTCTCTTGAAACCCAGAACCCTTTGGGGGATGTGGAGATCTGTTCAGCTCGATCACACAGGCAGGTGAGGGACCCCCCATGTGCTTTGAATTAGTGCCAGGCTTAGTTTCATATAATTTCTGTGTAATGAGAACTTATCCTCTCATATTTGTATTAATGGGTTATACTAATATTGTTTTTATAATTCCCGTTAAATAATCACTTTTCCAATTACCTTCTTTTTAAATTTTTGGGTTTTTGGTTTCTACCTTTTAAGAGAATCCTTTGTAACTTTCCCACTTAAAACTATTGTGGCTCCCACACTTAGTTCTCTCTTCAGGGCCTTGGGGGAGGGCTGGGACGGCTCACAAAAAGCCCGGCCTCTCCCCAAGGCCCTGTCCCAGGAATGCTCACAGGCTTTACTCCTGCATGGGCTGCTATGTCTTGTTTCTTCTCCACAGTCAGGTCTTGGCTTGAAATTCTTTTCCTGCTTTGTGTCTACAATCTTGGGCTCCATGATCTGAATCTCCTTCCCCACTTTCTGTTGTAGCTTGGAACTAACAAGTTCATTCCCTTCCCTGCTCTGGGAGCAAAAGCCAACACCACCCACTCCCAACCTCAATCCAGGTCAGTACCCAGACGGCTCCCTACAAGGGAAAGGAAAGATGGATAGTTGCAGGAGAATGATGGTCTTTTGTTTTTGGTAAAGAGATTAGTCCTGTCCTTGTTTTGAAATGCTTCTTAAGCTAATATAGGGGCTTCCTAGAATCTCTTGACTTTGCTCTTTTTCAGTTATTCACACCAAATTATACTAAATCTTATTACTAAAAATCAGTATTTTAAAAACATGACCCTTCCTTTTCCATGGATATGTATTTTTTGAAATATATTTGTATTTACTTTAGAGAGAGGGGAAGGAAGAGGGATAAAGAAATAGAAACACTTGCTGAGGGGGGAGGAGTGAGGGCATGCAATAGGGGGTAGGGAAGGCTGGGGGAGGTACACATGGGGGGGGAAAGGAGATATATGTACTACCATATGTAATACTTTAAACAAAAAAAAAGGCCAAAAAAAAAAAAGAAATAGGAAGAAGAATAATCAGCTATCTCTGCATGACTCTATGGGATCAGTCACAACCATGCATGTGCCCTAACCAGGAATCAAACCATGAACTTCTGGTTCATAGGTCGACGCTTAACCACTGAGCCACACCAACCGGACAATGTATCATTTGTGATTGTACATAAACATCTTAAAAACGTGGGGAAACAAAAAAATATGAAATACTATAAACTGTCTCCTGATGTTTTTCCCCAAACAGCAAGACCACACTAAATCAGGTTACACAGCAACCTCAAATGCTGGTATCTGGAACATAAGATTACTCAGAAGTATAGAAGACTGAACTGCTAGTCAAACCACATTTGGGCGAGTCCAGTAAAAGGGGAAAGCTGGTTATTTTTTAGCTTTTGCTCTCCTCCCTTTTAAGAGAAATCTAAAATCATAAAACCTATATTTAAAAGGCTCATTGGGCTAGAAAGTGGAATGAAGAGCAATGACATTCCATCAGCTTAAATTAGAAAGTCACACACTCAAACACATATCACAGCCTATTAACACACAATACACATCAATATACTCACTAATGAACTAGAATATTGTATTGGATAGCTTAATTACAAAGTATATTAGTATCCATCTATATGCTCCAAAAATATAATTTCTCTTAAGACCTAGATCTGGTAATGTAAGTTAGTTCCTAGGTATGAGTGTAAGTTAAAACACTCTTCGGTACAAGTGAATGAGTTCAATTTTCTTAAAGTACTTCTCGCCCTGATCAGTTTGGCTCAGTGGATAGAGCGTCGGCCTGTGGACTAAAGGTGTTCCCAAGGGATTTTGAGTCGGTCAAGGGCATGTTCTTGGTTGCGGGCAAATCCCCAGTAGGAAAGTGTGGGATGGCACTGATGATGTTTTATCGATTCTCTCTATCCTCTTTCTCCACTTACTCTCTGTAAAAAAAAAAAAAAAAAAAAAATCCAATAAAATATATATTTTTAAAAAGTACTTCTCTATTCCTCCCCTCCCCTTAGTTCCCCTTTGAGGCGAGGACTCCACGTTCTTAGAGATTGCTGGGAAAATCCTGATAAACATATTATCTTTCCTACCTCCACTTTCTAACCCCACCAGGCTCTCGAGTCTCCAAATAAGCAGAATTGTATAAACAAACTAAGTTATAAGTAACAATATTTTAGTATTTGAAATAACCAAATGAATTTAGAGAGAGATGAAAGGGTGAGTATTCAATATACTACAACTTTTTCCAGATTCAAAATTTCCCTCGGAAGAAACTGGCCTCTCCTCATCCTTGGCTAAAACTTTCTTGGAACTTACTATCTCGGCAAAGCCCAGACCCCAGGACCAGAGGTCTTCAAAGCAGCCAATGATGGGCTCTCCTCGGGGTAAGCTGATGGCTACATCCCTTGTCTTAAATTCTTCCAGTTCACTGTTCTTAGGTCTGCTGCTATCAAGCTAAGTCCACCCTCGTAATTATCCCTAAAAGGCGAATTCCATGCTCAGTGGTTTGGTGTCGGACAGACTATCCACGCAAGTAGACCTTAACCTGATTTAAATCTCAATGGTGTAAGCTCACAAGGCGTGGTCCCCTCTCTCTTTTTTGAGATAACGTATAGCACTTGTGTCTTTTGAGGAGCAGACTGTTTAAACATCTTAGAACTGCATCTCTAGAAGAAAGAAAAATAAATGAATTCTTAAATTCTAAGCATTTCTTCTATAAATGTTAACCATTGGAGCATAAAATCTAGCTCTGGTGCCAACCTTTAAACCGACTTTATCTATATGTGCATTTAAAACTAAAACTAAAATATAAAGCAGAAAATGAAGAGGTAATAACTTTTTTTAGCAAGCATGGAATACAGAAGAGGCGAAAGTCAGAATTTGGTTTGGGTCCTGGCACCACCCTAACTGGGTCACCTGGACTCACCATTAACCTTCTAAGGCTCATTCACTTCACTGCTAAAAAGGGTTGATGAGGCTGATTTAGATTTTTAGATCTCTTGCTCTTCCAAAAAAAATAATCATCATTCTAAATTCTACTCCACTTTGTTGAATGCATTTCTACTAGGCAAACTGTGGATATTTTTCCTTTATGACTTCACACCAGACATTATTCAACTAAGTTAAATAATTGATATCTTACTAAGAATTAGCACTAAATATAAAAAAGATAAATTTTCTGTCTTGGGTATCAAAAAAAGTGGCATGGAAATAAACCAAAAGAGGACTTCTATTACAATATTCTATAGAATTATGGATCACTTTACATTGTACTCTAAGTTTTAAATTCTCTCTCTTAATCAGGAAAACTGAAACAAGTAACAATCACCAACCAAAAACCCCAGAGTCTTGACGCTGTATTTCAGAGGGAACTCTGTGCCAAGTGCAAACAAAACTGTTGGCTCTCTTGCCTGCAGGCCCTGAAACTGCAGGAAAGCAGCTCGGGTGTCCCACAGTGATCTGCCCAGTCTTACTGCTGAAGGACTGCACAGACCTGCCATGGAATATTCCACATCAAGTGACAATGAGGGCTAGGTTAAATTGAGAAAGGGCTTTCTATATGATTTAGTGGGGGGGGGGGGGGAGGCAGAACAAAAAACTACACAAACACTGTGGCATAATTATATAAATGTAGTTGATGAAAATACAACATTAACAGTAATTGGTGTCATAGTGGTGGGACTATTTTCACCTTTTCTCTACCTAAATTTTTCTAAAATTATTTCACACTTAAAGTATTTTTTAAATGACGGGGGGGGGGGGGGGGGGGGGGGAGGGACACTAAGCAACTACTAATTTTTTTGTTGTTAATCATACACTGAGGATATTTCTAATGATTTTAGAAGGAGTGGGAGAGAGACAGAGAAAAAAATAAGTAAGCGACACTCGATTGGGTTGCTCGCACTATCCTCGGGCTGGGATAAGGCTACAACTGAGGTACATATCCTTGATAGGAATCAAACCCCAGGCCCTTCAGTCCAAGGGCCGACAATCTATCCATTGAGCCAAATCGGCCAGGGCTCTCATTCTAAAAAATTTACATTGTCCTTTCTAATCAGCCCTTAGTTAACACAACACACCACACACAACACACACAACAACTGATCTGCTCATTGTTTTTCTGTTTATGACTAGAATTTTTTAAATGGCAGCAATTAGTAAAAATATTTTTGGTACAACACTGTAGTCTGTTGCTAAATACCTTGGGTAAAGAATTCAGAAACCAAGCTGGCAGAATTCAAGTGATTTTGTAAGATACCTATTTCTCAAATCAAAAAAGAGCTTTGGGCTGATTTTACCAATTCCAAGCTTTTCTGGGAAGGATCCTACAGGCAACACTTATTCCCAAGTCCTTTAACATCACCCACATTCCTTAACCTTAGTGGCCTATCGGCACGTTCTCTGTGAAGGGCTAAACAGAAAATAACCTTGGGCTTTGTAGGCCGTCACAGCTACTCAGCTGTCACTATCATGCAAAGGCGGCCACAGACTATGTAAATAAACAAAATGTTTTACAAAATCAGACAGGGGGCCAGAGTTGGCCTGTGCCCAGTTGTTGGTCAACCTTTAACATATAGCACATTAGAGAAGATTCATAGAGCTTAGAGAAACGGGAAAAAAGATCTGAAGGACTATTTGCCCTTTCTTAGAGAATGAACATAAAATCTTATTTTGACAGCTATAGTGATCTACAAGAATTCTCTTTGAACATAGTATACTAATGAATTCCTACCACCTAAAAAAAGCCACTGAATTGGTTCCTCAAATATAGCAGTTCTCAACCATATTGAGAAAGTCACAGCTACAGAATGTGTTGCGATTAATTTACTATTAATAATACAGTAATGGCTTTCAAAAGATTTTTAAAAATATATATTTAGTGAAACGTTTGGCTCGTGGAATAGAGCGTCAGTGTGGACTGAAGGGTCAGGCGGTTCGTTTGGTACGGGCATGTACTTGGATGCGGGCACATCCCAGTAGGGGGGTGTGCAGGAGCAGTGTCAATGTTTCTATTCATCGATGTATTAGCTTTCTCTCCCTCTCTATAAAAAATCAATAAAACATATTTTAAAAAAATAATTTAAAAAGTATATATTTAAAGGGATAGTTCAATATTCTCCCTACAGCCAGCCTGGACGTGCACACCACCCTGGGTGTGTCTGCAGTAGCAAAGGGCCGACATGCAGTGTCAGCCGTTTGTGTTGCACCAGCTGGTTACACCGCCTCTCAATCCGAACCCTAATAGATAACAAACTCAACTTGTCAAGTTTGGATAGTTACTGTCTTTATAATATAAACATGATAGTCAAACAAGAGGAAACAGGAGAGTGCCAAGAAGGGCAAGAGGAAGTGTGATAAGACCTTCTTCAAGAAGGCTAGATAATTTACTCAGATAGATAGTCTTCTTTTTATAAACCTTTCATGTTCGTTCACTAGAAAAATATGAAATGCATATGCAAGTAGAAAGAAAAAATAAAGCCTCAATACTACTATGGGGCAATAACCATTGTTACCATTTTGGTTCCTCTCCCTTCAAATCCTTTTCCTATGTACGTTTTTTAAAAACGGTTTTGAATAAAATGAGCACCTCCCTATATTGTTTAATATAGCTCAAAAATATAATTGTAATGGCTATACTAAAAGTTCATCAAATAGATAAATCATAATTTATTTACATCTATCCTCTATTGTTGGATATGTAGGTCATTTCCTTATTTTTTTATATTACATTAAAAGCTGAAAATAATCCTATGGAAGCTTATAAAACTATTTAAATTCAATATTTTCTACTTATGTATTTGATAGAAGGTATTCCCTAAAACAGCAACATTCTGGGACCCTTCCGATCAGGCACATCACATTAGTGAAGAGGCATGGGGGACACTGGACCCACCACATACTGGAAGCCTGTCCATCTGAGTGAGTCCTTGAACTTCTTTACTGCAGGCAGGTCAGGCAGTAGAGTGAACCAACCACCACGACTGAGGCCCAGGTGAGATGGTGTCACAGACTGAGCCTTGACTGCTCTCTGCAATACCCAACAGAGGAAAACTGGTTTGAGGTGACTGCTATTATTAAAACTGTATAGGGGAAAGGATATAAAAAAGCTTGATAACAAAAGTTTTTATTTATAGCATATAATAAATCTGTGGGGTAGTTGAAATAAAAGGTCAATGTTTGGTTTTTCCATGGGCTTCTAAAGGTGGGTTCTATGTGAGACTGCTTTAGTAAGGGGCATGAAGCCATGACAAACAGATGTGGACATCAGCCTGACATCAGCAACAACAGGGTATGCTTCCAAAAGTGACTGGGGCTATAAAATTTAAGAGCCTTTGGCAGTAGGTCCCAAATATACTTCCCTTAATCTAGCCACCAATCAGAAATAAAAAGAAAGTAATAATCTTGTTTATATAAGTTATAACACTGGAAACCTTCTAGGATACGTTATTCTTAAGCAAGCCAAAGGAGGATTGTAAGGTAACTTTTAGAGGGAGTTACAATTGCCCTCTTCAGTTACATATTAAAAAAAAAAAAAAATCTAACTCAGATCCTGGTTTCCAAATTAAAAGATATGAGGGTACAAGGAACATGGGTATTTTATAGAATACACAAAAATATAAAATACAGCAAAATTAAGTCTGAGCCAGTCAAGGCAATATGTTATTTTATTAAAGACTAGAGGCCCGGTGCATGAAATTCATGACGGGGGGAGAGGGGGGGGGGATAGGGATATGTCCTTGCAGCCTCACCTCTCCAATTGGGACACCTCGAGGGATGTCTGATGCCGTTGAGGACAACATCCAGTAGGACAGTAGGATCGGGCTAAACGGGCAAATTCGAACATCCTTCTACAATCAGGATGCTGGCTAAATGCTCACTGCTGCCCTCCCTGGTGCCCCTAACACTACTCTGCCGCTAATTGATGTCTAACTTGCTCCCCTGCCAGCCTATTTGCACAATCCCTCTCTGCTGCATGGGCACCTAACTGCCCCCTGTGGTCTGATTGTCAACAACTGCCCTCCATTGCAGTCTGAAACCTCCCACTGTCCTCCCTGTGACCTCTTGTGTGGTGCCATCTTGTGTCCACATGGGGGCAGGATCTTTGACCACAGGCGGGCAGCCCTTTGTGTGTTGGGTAATGGTCAATCTGCAAAATTACTCTTTTATTAGTAGGGATAGAGGCTGGTGCATGGGTGGAGCAGCTGGTTTGCTGACGAGTGTCCCAGTAGGGTGGGGGTTCCTTGGGGTGCTTGGGCGGCCTTGGGCAATGGGTGTGGAGGTTTGGGCTGCCATGCCCCCAGCACCCAAGTGGAGGCCCTGGGATCTGGGATTATGTATACAATTGAAAGTTTGTGCTGGAGCAGTGAGCCCAAGCTTCTGCATGCTCTGTGGTGGCAGCGTTTCTGTTTGTAATTTGTAGCTGAGTGGAGGGATAGCCCAGCAACGGTAGGCGGGAAAAAGTTTGGATTCCTCCGTCGCCAGAGAAACCAAGCCATCTGTTCTCTCAGCTCAGTGGCTGCACCATTTCTGTATTTTTATAAGTGAACTTTGTAGCATTGAGTGGAGGTCTAAGTTGGCATGGCAGGAGGAAAGCTTGGCTCTCTGTTGCTGGGGAAGCCCAAGCCTACTCTGCTCTCAGTGGTGGCAAACATCTTGGTTGGGGTTTATTTGCATAATCTGCTCATGATTGGCTGGTGGGCATGGCTGTGGGTGTGGCTTGTGGGTGTAGCGAAGGTATGGTCAAATTTGCATATTACTCTTTTATTAGATAGGATGAAAAAAAGGAATATTTCTGATTTAAGTCCATGTCTAAGATTGTATTTACCTATGGAAATTTTAGAAAGAGATTACTTTTCAACGTAATTTTCCCAGAGTTATTTGTGGAATCATTTGCATTTTGAGTAGAAAAACAATCAAGCACAAAGTGGTAAGGGCAATTTTCCACCACCCTTTTTGGCATCCATCTGACAAAGAGATTTGCATCAACAGAACACACATTCTTCTTTTTGTGTTAATGCCACAAGAACTTTGAATATGCAAAAAGGACAAAGACTAAAGATAAAACTTTCCTAGCACTAGAAAATCAAGTTACATGTAAATATGTCAAACGTGGAAAGTAATCACTGTCACTTCTTACTCAAAGCACTGGAAAGAACTGGAATCAATGCTTCAGGATAATGGTCCCGGTGGCCAACAAACCCTTGTGAAATAAACACTAAATGTCAAATGCCACAGTTTATAGTTATAGTACCTGATCACCAACAATTCCCACAGGCCTATATGGAAGTGTCTATCTTTCAAGACCCAAGGTAAATTTATTGCAAAGTGTTGGTAAGGACAGAGCAGGCACACTTACCTTACCAGTGCATCTGGTTTGCTTAGCTGGTTATTAGGAATACAGTTTTCCATTAAGTCTTTGTGCGTACTTGGGCTCTTGCCACTGCATTTCTGCTTCTTCTCATTTTTGCTAGATGCAGAAGGAACGCTCCCATTTGCGGCGCTGTGACTTCGAGGCGAGGAGTTCCCAACCCCACTGGCGTTTTTGTAGTTTTTTGAGGAAGCAGTGCATGAGTCCTCTTTCAAGAGGTTTTCTGTACTTCCCACAAGATCATTATTTAATCTTTTACTATTGATATGATTTTCCATATACTCAATTTCTTGTATTTTAGAGTCTACAGGTTGTAGAATATTGTTGTTATTTATTCCAAGGTTGTGTTTTTTGGCATCCTTGTCCTTTTCTTTCCCTTTTTCTCGGTATTCTATCTCTGGCAAAGTTGTGGAGAGTTTTTTGTTGGCTGGGATGCCTCCGTTGTGGTGTATAAGGATGGAGGAATCCATATCAGGTAATCCTTTGGCAGCTACAATATCAAAAACAAACCAACAAACAAAAAGTCCACATCGAAATATTTAGTTGTATAAAACACAGAAGAGACTGATTCAACAAACTGCATTATCTGCACTTAGAAACGCACTACATTAATCTGTACGCTCATTTAGAAGCAGTAACTACACCACATCAGGCTAACTTCAAGAAGCAAATCCAAATAAATTTGAGAAGCTGAATATTTAGAAAATTGCCATCTACATATAGAAAAGCCAAGCAACAGGAACTACAGGAGATAGGAATAACCGTAAGGACTGGCTATGACACACAGTGTGGCGGCCAACTGGCCCAATCGGGGCCCTGATTGGCCCCCCAAACCTCCCTCAACCCCTCTCCCTGGCCAGCCCTGCCCCTGATCGCCCCCCTATCCCGATCCCAAGGGTGGGTCGGTGGGGGGGGGGGGGGGGGGGCCAGGGAAGGTTGGCCAGCCGGCCCCATTCCCAATAAGCCCCCTCCAGATGGCCCAGACCCATCAGGCCCCTATTGGGAGTGGGGCCAGCTGGCCAACCGCCCACAGCTCCCTGGCCAGCCCCTCCCCATCAACGCCCCCCCTGGGTGACCAAACCTCCTGTGGCCTGCCCTACCAGTCAGCAGGCCAGATCACTTAATAGGGCTGCCAGCCAACCTCCCAGTCCCTCCCCCTGGCCGGCAGGCCCCAATTGACCCGATCAGGGCCAGGCCCAGGGCTGGGACGAGGAACCAGGAGTGGGTGGTGGTGGATGCAGGCAGTGAGGGAAGGAGCAGGAGTGGAGGTCAGGAGGCAGGAACCACACAGTGGCAGCGTGTGGGTGGTGAGGGAAGGAAGGGTGGGAAGGCAGGGAGGTGGGGAATCTGATTGGCCCTGATCGCTGACTAGGCCTAGGGACCCCACCCATGTATGAATTTCATGTACTGGGCATGAAATAACATTTATAAACAGCAAACAAGAAACTAAAACTTTGCCTCAAAAATAAGATGAGGGATCAACCAACGAACTTGTATTCATGCATATAGGCCTAACCATTGGACAAAGACAACAGGGGTGTGAGAGAGAGAAATATCAATGATGAGAATCACTGATCTGCTGTCTCCTGCACAACTTCCACTAGGGATCGAGCCTGCAGCCTGGACATGTGCCCTGACCAGGGGTTGACCATGGCCTCCTGGTACATAGGTTGATGCTTAACCACTGAGCCGCATCGGCCAGGCCAGAGTCAAGAAAAAAAATGTAGATTTGGATTCTAACATCACACTTTTTTGTTTTCAATTAAGTTATTAAGTTTATGAGTGGGAGGGTAGGGGGTAATGGGGGTATGAGGACACATATGTTAATACCTTAATCAATAAAGAAATTTTAAAAAATAAGATAAAGGTTTTATAATTAAATCATACTTCACTTATCAGTCAAATCAAAGTTGTCTATCACTGAGGTGAGAGGACACAAGCAGACCATATTCGTAAGAGGCCATATTTTAAAAGATGGTTAGGTTAAACAAACTTAATAACTTAATTGAAAACAAAGAGATTAAATGAAACAAAAAAAAGTATGTTAGAATCCAAATCTACATTTTTTTTTCTTGACTCTAGCTTTGACACAAAAGTCTGGCCCTGCATTTGAAAGTGATTGTGGGCTGCCCATGCCCTGGTCATTGATAGTGCAGGGAGAGGTGATGCTGGAAGCATCTCCCGTGTTTGGAGAGTCCACCCCATCCCTTGCAGACCTTGGCGCTTTCACACACCACCAAAAAATAAAAATAAAAATAAAAAACAAGAAGTCTGGCCTGGCCGGTGTGGCTCAGGGGTTGGGCATCAACCTATGTACCAGGAGGTCACAGTCAGCCCTGGTCAGGGCACATGGCCAGGCTGCAGGCTCCATCCCCAGTGGGGGTCGTGCAGGAGGCAGCAGATCACTGATGTTCCTATCTCTCTCTCCCTCTCCCTTCCTCTCTGAAATCAATTAAAAATTTTTTAAAGAAGTTTGTATCATTTACTAGGTATCTTATAAAAAAATTTTTGTATCAAGTCTACACATTCCAACTTGTTAAAGTCTACTTGAAGAGATATTTTTGTACCACACCAGAGAATAAGATTTGGCATATATTTACTACAAATATGACTCCAAATTTTCAAATATCAAACCAAAGAAAACTGGCATGCTATAAATTAATCTACTGAATTAATTATATGCTCATTAGAGATGTCCTTATAGAAAAGGTACCATTTGGGGGGGAGGAAAACATAAGGGCGGGGGGGAGGGGAGGAAAACATATGTACTACTATTAAATATAAGTTATATTGTAAATAAAAATTAAAAAGAAAAAAAAGAAAAGGTACCATTTAAGTTCCACATTGCATTATATGAGCCATTTAAAATTGGACTTATCCATCTTTGCTCTGTTCAGAAAAATTATGACTTCTAAAACAATTCTATTTGTCTATTTATCTGACATACACTTTGATTCTTGGCTTGCTTCAGGTACAAACTCATTATTTTATAGATACTACTTTGTTACTGAGAATAAATATTTTAAGATATTTATAACAATTAAAATACAAAAATATTGAATAAGCTATAAAAATAAAAAATATTAAAAAAATAAACATATTTAAAAGTACATGGTCTTCAGATCCTAGGTAGAGAACATCACTCATACTCTATATTTCTTAACCAAACAAAGCAATGGCCCTAATGAGGAATATCAGAAAACAGGAAATCCTTGGTAATCTTCCAAAGTCCTAGCAACTTTTCCAAAAAAATATAAATAAATAAAACTGTACTGACAATAAAATAATGAGCCAACAGCTTTAGGGCAAAGACCTACCTTCCTCAGACTCTTTGTCTTGCTTCTGTAGCATCTGCTGCTCTGGGGGTAGGGCTTGTTGAAGAAGCTGCATGTAAAATTCGTTCTCTTTTTGTACTTCCTTTTGCTTCCTTAACCGCATTTTGTAGCTTACATAACTTTTGAAGCCAAAGCCCAAAGTCACCACAGGGTACCCAATACTAGAAAGAAGACAAGCCAGCCAGTGCAAGTTAAAAACAAACAAACAAAAAAACATGTGCATGAGGGCATCTATGACTGAAATTAAGAATAAACTCTTGATGATAGTTGAGCAATCAGAAAACCACATAAATAAATGGGATGTCTGCTGTGGAAATCAGAAGCAGTTGGTACATGAGAGCATCTATGACTGAAATTAAGAAATAAACTCTAGATGATGATAGTTGAGCACTCAGCAAACACATAAATAAATGGGATGTCTGCTGTGGAAATCAGAAGCAGCTGGTATGTAGAACAAATCCCCAGGGAACAGTGGGACCATCAGACCATAAGAAGCTGCCCATCAGAGTTGGCATTCTTCAAGCGAACTCAAGAAGTTACCACAGTGATTGCTAGATAAAGTGGCTAATGTTGTTAACATAGAAGTGCCTTGTGCAATATTAGAATTTGGGCATCTCTATGCTTTTAAGATCTAAGAGTAGGGATCATAAGTAAACATCATAGTGTTAAAAAAATAAAAAATAAATTATTTGTTTTTTACTCCAGAAAAAAACAGGAGTCCAAATTCAAGTGAATATTTATCTTCATGCATATCTGAGGAACTACAAGTTGTGAAATATTTTCATTCAACTTATCAGTCTGTTTCAAAGCCTCTGCAAACACTGTCAAAACTCATATTACACTTCATTAATTTTAAAACTTATCAGTCTCTAGAAAGCAATGGAAAAATATCCTCATGTGAGAATTAACAACAAAAAAAGTTTCATGGTTAAGGTTAAATGAATAAACTATCTTAATTTACATTTTAAAAGAAAAAATATTTCTTTTTTAAACGTAATTTTCCATTAAATATTATATTTTAATTGTTTTATAAATTAGATAAGAAAATTTTATAAGTTCATTTATGCTTTATGAAATAGCCATATATTTCATCAAGACTTTTTAGAATCAATACCTAATCATAATGAAAGCAGGTAACATTTATCAGATCCCTATGTACTTGGCATTAACTTAAACACTTCACATATTTCACTTCATTTCATCTTTCCTACATCCCCATGAGACAAGTCCCCAATATACAAGTAAGAGAACTGAGGCTTAGAGACAGTGACATACATGTTCAAACAACAAAGCTGTTAAGGGACAGAGCTGGCATTCAAACACTCATTTGCCTGACCAGAAAGAGCTCATGCTCTTTGCCACCATATTATGTGGTCTTCTGGGTTCATATAAAATCTCTAAGTAAAAATTTACAACTGAATTTACCATTTACATTAAAAACATTGAGTGGAGCCGAAGCTGGTTTGGCTCAGTGGATAGAGCGTCGGCCTGCGGACTGAAAGGTCCCAGGTTCGATTCCAGTCAAGGGCATGTACCGTGGCTGCGGGCACATCCCCAGCAGGGGGTGTGCAAGAGGCAGGTGATCTGATGTTGTCTCATCGATGTTTTGACTTTCTATCCCTCTCTCTTCCTCTCTGTGAAAAATCAATAAAATATGTTAAAAAAATAAAAAATAAAATAAAAACATTGAGTGTAATTATAGATTAAGACTATACATAATACTCACCAGTGAGCAGCAAATGGACGACAAAGGTCTACATGAAAATTTTTGAGATCTTTAAACCTAATTGCTGCTTCAATATAAACAAAGAGTATCCAGAGGGACACTGTGGGCAAACACACTCCTCTTTCTGTGGAAAAGCAGCAGAGAGAAAGCATCAATGATACATTATCTAACAGAACAAATGGGTTGTATGAAAGACTGGTTCAACTAGTTACTTTCATTAAGACTGTCAAGCAATTAAAAAGCAATTTAATACAAACTGAAAGCTTTTATATGGCAAAAGATGCTATGGAATCATAGGAAGAAATAAAAGACAAACATTCTGGCAGAAAATATTTACAATATATGTAAACAAAGGAGTTATAGCCCTAACATACAAAGAGTTCCTATAAATCAACAGAAAGGCAATGATTATAAGTCATAAAGAAATACACAGATGGCTAAAAAACATATAAGAGGCTCAATTTCACTACTAATTAGGGACATGCAAACTTTAAAAATGAGATTCCATTTTTTAACCTTATCAGGTAAGCATAAATTTAAGACATGTAATCATATAGAGAGGGTATGAGAAAGGGTTCATTCTCATATTTAGCAATGATATAAATTGAGGCAAACATCTAAAAGACATTTGGCAATATATTAATATTTAAACTTACTTATACTGTTGACCTAGAAATTCCAATTCCAGAAGTCTACCCTATTGAAATATAAGAGCCTTGAAATAAATATCTAAGAATATGCACTGTATTATTTGTAACAGTAAAAATATAAAATTAATTGAAATGTCCATCAATAGGGAACTGTTTAATTTTGGTTAACTTATATAATAAAACATGAAGCAATTTTCTAAAGAATGAAGATCTGTATTAATATGAAATATGTAAAAAATAAATTAAGTACAAATGAGCTATAGCACAAAGAAATTTTTCTGACACTGAAGTACTATTAAAAAAATTTTTTTTTCTTAACTACAAACTCATATTCCCTTTGTAATTAAAAACATTTTCACGGAAAGAGAAAATGATGACCTGCAACAGAATAAGTAAGTTGCAAATAAGAAATAATTTTCATTAGTTTTAGAATCAAAATCTGCAGCGAGGTCCATCTTTGTCAGGATGTGACCAATAATGGGGTATTTTATAAAGATGGACTACATAGGCCGAGGTCCAATAACTGTGGAAAGAGCTCCTTTGAGACTGTATAAGGCAAGAAAGTTACAAAAGACAGACGAGGCGAGAAAAATCAGTGATCTAGAGCTTTTCGGTAAGGATCTTTGGGATGAAACAAGCAAACAAACAAATCATATTCTGGAACTAGAAAGAATATCATTTTGCCCTACTCCCTTATTTTTTTTTTTTTTTTTTTTTAAAGAGCAGAAGGGAGAGGGATAGAAAGTCAGAAACATCGATGAGAGAGAGAGAGAGACATCGATCAGCTGCTCTGCACGCCCCTACTGGGGATGTGCCCGCAGCAAATGGTACTGGCCTTGCGGAATCGAACACGGGACCTTCATTGCAGGCAACGCCTATCCACTGAGCCAAACCGTTGGCCCTATCCCTTATTTTACTGAAGAGGAAAGTGAGGCCCGGAGTTTATACAAATTAGTCCAATTTTACAGAGATAATACTAAGTCTGCTTCTAAGGAGAATAAACCTAAGTTCCCTTAGGCCTAGTACATAAAGAAGGAAAACAGTCCAATCTCTGTGAAGGTAGCTAATAGACTCAATCATTCTTATAGATTATACAAAAAAAAAGGTATTTTTACAATATAGAAGATAGACAACAGCGACCTTTAGGATAATGCATCTTCAAATTAGTTTCAAAATAATTTCTATTTCCAAACGGCCGTGTGGCTCGGTTGCCTAGGTGAGCATTGTCCCATGCATCAGGAGTTGCTGGTTCAATTCAGTTGGGGCACATGCCCTGACTGTGAGCTCAATATCCAGCAGGGGTGAGTAGGAGACAGCCAATTGATGTTTTATCCCTCTCCCTCTCCCTCTCCCTTCCTCTCTCTGAAATCAATAAAAACACATTAAAAATTATATTCCCTATTCCCTATATTAATTTCTAAGGTTATCATAAATATAATAAACACATTACAGAAAAAAAAGACAGAAAATTTTGGAAAAATATCTGTATTTCTAAACCTAGCAAGTAATAAAATAAAATTATGTTGAAAATGTTTTTAAACAGGCATGTAGTACATACAATTTTGTATCTTATTTCCCCCCTCTTAACAGCAAGGGGAGAAGTTTATAATACAATATTCTTTTGTGGCAATATATAATTTAATCAACCATTCCTAATATTCTTAAGAAAGAATTTTAAATTTTAACTGGAAAAAAATTAATCCCAAGTTATATAAACTGCACTCATATTTGTCAGGCCCAATAGTAATATAAAATTGTTTTGTTTGTTTGAGCTCAAATCATTCCTAATTAAAACATACTTAGCAGCTTAAGCATTCCAACATACACTTCTGAGCATGGGGCTAAAGAGAGGCCAGTATCACTTATGACATTAACTTCATTGCTGCCCTGTGGGTCACCCACCAAACTTGCTCCCAGTAGATTCTATGAATAGTTATATGAGTAGTTTCTTCTCACCTACTGAGACATTATTAAAGTAATTTAGGAAATCATTATAGTTCATCAGAGTCACAGATTATGGGCTGAAAAGTCGCCCTTAATTATTTATCTAGATTACCTCATTTCATCTGACAGTGTTAAAATGAGACCTAGAGGGACAGTGACTTCTGTAATGGAATTCACTCGCACAGGCCACATTACAAGAAATAAAGTTAAAAACTGGAGTGGAGGGAAATCTCTTTAATTAGAGGAAAGCACACTCAGAAACTATCATGCTAGCTTATAAATCAAGTCATATTTTGAAAGAGTGGTGAAGATGAAGATGGAGAAAACCATGCTCATGATGGACACTTTAAATAATGGAGCTGAACTGAAACCGGTTTGGCTCAGTGGTAGAGCTTTGGGGGGAAAAAACTTGAAGTCCAGGGTTCGATTCCGGTCAAGGGCATGTACGTGGCTGCGGGCAATCCCCAGCAGAGGTGTGCAAGAGGCAGCTGATCGATGTTTCTCTTCATCGGTGTTTATGACTTTCTATCCCTCTCCCTTCCTCTCTGTGAAAAATCAATAAAATACATTAAATTTTTAAAAAAGCAAAAAAAAGAATCAAGTTTCAGGCAGCTTTGCAGACAAGTTAAATGATCACATCCCTATGCATCTGGTATTCAGTCTTTGACAGTGGAGTGGAACTGTCAAAAACATCTCATTTCATCTTAATTTGAAATAGCAGTAAGAGCCGAGACCGGTTTGGCTCAGTGGATGATCGTTGGTTGGACTGCGGGACTGAAGGGTCTGGGTTCGATTCCGGAAGGGCATGTACCTCGGATGCGGGAACATCTCCGGTAGGGGGTGGGGGGATGAAGAGGAGCTGTCGATGTCTCTCTCTCATCGATGTTTCTGACTTTCTATCCCTCTCCCTTCCGCTCTATAAAAAAATCAATAAAATATATTAAAAAAAAAAAAAAAAAAAGAAATAGCAGTAAGAAGAAAGAAGGTGACTGTGTAACTTCAAGTCAGAACATACCTGAAACAATAAATTTTGGTTGAAAGAATTACTAAGGCCTCACTGGTGTGGCTCAGTGGTTGAGTGTCAACCCATGAACTAGGAGGTCATGGTTTGATCCCTGTTAGGGCACATGCCCAAATTGCGGGCTCAATCCCCAGTGTGGGACGTGCAGGAGGTAGCCGGTGAATGATTCTCTCTCATCACTGATGTTTCTATCCCTCTCCTTCTCCCCCTTTTTTTTTAAATCTGAAATCAATAAAACATTTAAAAAAAGAGAGAAGGATTCTTAAAAAACAACAATACTAAGAGCTAGGGAAATTGGGATGATGAAGTGCTTAAAATAACATACAAGGGAAAGCTGATGAAACCAGAGATGTTTTACCTCCAGAAAAGAAGACTTGAGGATATGACAGTGTCTTTAACTCTCTAAAGAAATATTAATGTGGATGGAGATTACACTTATTCAGGGTGGCTCTAAGGAAGGAGGTCCAATATTTGGCCTTGAGGAGATGACCTGCAGCTCCCCTGAAATTTTCATGAAAAGTTTTGTATGTTCCATATATTTTTCCTGGAGAAAGCCTTTTTATATCCTCTAAGTCAAATCAGTAAGTCCAAAAGCAGTTAGGACATACTAGGTCAAAAGTATAAGGAAGGAAATTCTGGCTCAGTATGAGAAAGAACTTTCTACAACAGATGCCCAAAAACAACAGTTTTAGTAAGTGCTAGGCACTATAGGTGTTTCAATCAAGATACAGTCAGGTGTGAGATTGCTATACCAAATAAGGCTTCAACTAAACGACTTGACTCTTCGATGCTGAAATCCCAGAAATTTTCTATTGGACATAGCTGTCTTCAAGGTTACTAATAGAAATCACTTCAACTTTAAAAAAATGGTGCGAGCCCTGGCCAAATGGCTCAGTGAAGAGAACGTTGGCCCTCCGACTGAAGGGTCCCGGGTTCAGTTCTAGTCAAGGGCACATGCCTTGGTTGCAGCTCAAACCCCAGACCTGGTTGGGGCGCCTGTGGGAGGCAGCCAATCGATGTCTCTCTCTTCGTCTTGTCTCTCCCTCTCCCTTCTACTCTCTCTGAAAAATCAATGGAAAATACCCTCAGGTAAGGATTAACGAAATAACAACAAAATTATGATGAGAGCAGTATATCATCGAGATAACAAGTCATAAAGGCTTAAACTTTTGATTTAATAATGAAAAAACTAAAATATATTTTAAAGGTATATTATAATCTATTAGGAAAAGACAATTTTAAAATGTCTACATTAAACTGAACTCTAAATAATTTATTTAAGATTAATCACATTTAAAAAGACTGAATCTAAGGTTTTTGTCTATCTAATAAACCATTAACACTTACCTGTGTGCCATACGTACTGAACCCATACATATGTGCTAGCAGCAAAAAACAGCCATTGTATGGGGATGAACAGCAGACATATGATATTTGACGTGAATGCTACACAAACAAAAAACACTGAGAAGGCCTAAAGGGAAAAACAAAACAAAGTAAGAAACACCTCTTGGAACCTGTTATTTTCAAACAGAGATTATTAAAAATATGTTGGACAAAATCTCTGAAACTGTCATGCAATAACTACAGAGCAAGTTATAACAGGAAATTTTAAACATTTAAAATCAGCCATGTAAAAAGTAGTGTTAATTTAATGTTAAAGAGTAATCCTGTTTATGGCTTCAAATCATGAAGAACTGGACTAGAATAAACTGAGGTTGGTTCAAGTGAGTTCACTTGGACTCCACAGGTAGGTTACTAAAAGACTAGCATTTTAACACAGAAAAGTCTCCTCTCTCCTTACAATACATTCCTAAAGAGCCTCATTCTTAAAGGGTAGGCTACTGGAGCACATCTGAACCAAACTAAGTAATAAGAATTATGCTGGTGTTAGTGGTTTTAATTATATGCAGCTTTCCTCGGGACACACCTCTACTTATTACCAATGGGACGTGAGCTCAAAACTTTTTTTAAGGGTGGATTTGCTTGACATAGCACCATGCTGTAGAATAGAGCTACAAGTGGAAGATGTGGTATGGAACACAACAGAACTAAAGACCTGTGCCCTTGATCCAAACCAGCAATTCTCAACACATGGTTGGGCGATCTTGGGTTCTTTGAGATCCTTTCGCAAGTTTACAGGTAAAAATGTTTTTCATAGTAATACTAAGATGGTACCTGTCTTTTCACATATTTTCATGGTAAGTGGCGTTTTCAGAGTACATGATAAGATATATTGCAATCAAATGAGTTCAGAAGCAAATATGAAAATCCAGCTGTCTTTCATTAAGCCAGACATTATGTAAATTTACAAAACTGTAGGCAATCTTCCATTTTTATTTTGTTTTGGAAAATATATCTATTTTTTCATTTAAAAGTGTAATTTGTATTAACAGGTAATAAGTTTGTTATTACTTTTAAGTGAATTAATATATAAGTTTTTGTTTTAATTTCAAATATAGTAAATATGGACTGATGTAACCTTCATAAATAAAAGCTCTTTGGAGTCCTCAGTAATTTTTAAGAATGTAAACAGATTCTGAAACCATAAAGTTTGGGAAGCACTGCTCTAACTCTAAACCGATCAGGAACACAGTGATGGGGGCTCCAGAAACATTTTAGAGTAGAACAGGTAACTATTCTTCCTCCACTGCTCTGTCTCCCTCCGGTAGTCCTCTCTCCCTCCCCTTCTTTTCACTGCGATGAATAGAGGAGGAGGGATTATGATTTGATCAATGGGTTTAGACAAAATAGCCTTAGTCAGTTCACAGACCCTAGTTAGCTCAATACAGTCCCCTAAGTATTACTAATAAAATCTACCTTAAACAGTTTCCTTATTAAGTTATTGAAGATTTTCTTGGAAGGTTTATTAAAGTCATTATACTTGAAAAACATGTATTAATAAACATACCAGTCCCTGGTATCTGAAGGAATCATAGACGCTTCTGATGAAAAGCCAAAACGGCCACAGGTATTCAAATCTGAACTCCAGGACAAAATCTGCCAGGAGGACAAGTGCCCACACTACCAGAAATTTCAGGTATAAAAATGTACTGCAAAATATAAAAATCAATAATTAATTCAAGGTCATTTGTGAAGAACTAGAAAGAGAAAAATGCACTGTTTTGCTTAAAAGAGACAAAAAAATATCTTCATATACCATGAAAACAATGGAGATGTTGCCGTGGACCATCTAAAATTTCAAAGCTCTGGTATTCATTCGGGAACCCACAACTATCAAAATAAAATGATGACCAAATTATGCTTCATTCCATTTAAGGGGAGAAAAAATTAAATTTCACCATTATTTTAAAATGTGCTGTCTGACTTCAAAGACTGCAACACTCTCAAAATTACAGCTTTCAAGCTGTTCATTAGAAGAAAACGTCACAGTTGAAAGGCTTCCAATTTGCTGTTTTCCTACCTCTTTACACCTGTATGAAGTCTTTGAAATGTTTTATGCACATCCCTACGTGCTTGAAGAATTGTGTCTTTCCCCCCAATTCTTTTGCCTCTCTATGCAGTTTTCATCTGCATTAACCAAATTAAAAACAAATGACTTCCCAAAAGAGCCAGAAACCAACTTGGGGAGCAGATGCCAACACTAAGGGCTATGAGGGCACAAAAGAGCATACATTAAAGAAAAAACCCGACAGTGCTCCAGGCTTGTCGGTAAATGTGTGCTCCTATTCCCTCTGGCCTTGTGTTAAACAGAAACATACTCTGACAAGCCAGTCAGAACACATATCTAACCACCGCACAGCTCAAAACAAGGTAAGGGCATGGATTAAAAAATGTTTTCATGTCCATTCTTCCAGTTCATTAACTGTGTAATAGATAACAGAAATCTTCAAGTTCTACCCATCAATAAACCCCTAATTCTAGGTCCTTAACCCAATTCTAGAGCAGGTTAAATTTAGGTATTTTTTAAAAAGGTTTTCTAGCCCTGGCTGGGTTGACTGGAGCATCAGTCCATACACCAAAAAGCTGCAGGTTCAGTTCCCAATCTGGGCACATATGCAGATTTCAGGTTCAATCCTTGGTCCGGACAGGTACAGAAGGCAGCCAATGGATGTTTCTCTCAGCGCTCACTCTCTCTCTCTCTCCCCACCCTCCCTGCATCCTTTTCCCTCCCCTCCCTCCCCCTTCCTCTCTTTCTAAAAATCAATAAAACATATCTTTGGGTGAGGATTTTTTTAAAAGGTTTTCAAAAATATACCGATTGGAAATAAAATTCACTTTGACTTGGGCTAGAGCCTTGCATGGTGTTTTACAATACAAATATTCCAATGATGCTGTGATTAAATTAGCTGTTTGAATATATACCAGTAACAACAAAAATCAAGACTTTTACAAAATAATTCTGAAATAAATATACAAAAAAAAGTATATACCTCTGGAGAAAACAACCAAAACAGGATCCACCACTGAGGACTCTTTCTGTGTCCTCTGAAGCTATACAGGGAAAGATGTCAAGAACAGACACATACGACTCTCAATAATACAGTACCATAATGATATTCATAATTTGCAACGAGGGTAAATTTCTAATACTAATTCTTGGTAGAATTCTTTGGGCTTGACAGTAAATAAGTTTCAACTAAGAGGTTTACTGTAGAATAGAGGAACCCAAGGTAAACCAGCAGAACACAGGCTTGAATCCTAAACCCAGCCTTTTGTTTCATTTCACTAGTCATGTCAGATGAGAACAGAGCCCTCACTCTCACCCGTTAAGCCCCATCACTGATCCAGGGGAAAGGAAGGCATATTTTATTAGAAGGAACAACTGAATCATGCAAGCATTCATGAGCACAAATAGTTTGCCGTTAGACTGCCAAGCTTCTTGGCTTTAAAACTGAAAGGCTTTTTTTTTTTTCTTCTTGTTTTTAGGTTTTAAAGAAGAAATAATAGCCATTCGTCCGTGTTTCGAAGGCATTTAAGAAATAGCATGGAAATTGCCTGGCCAGTGTGTCTCCGTGGTTGAGCACCGACCCAGGAAACAAGAGGTCACTGGTTCGATTCCCAGTCAGGGCTCATGGCTGGGTTTGGACACATGCAGGTGCAGCTGATTGATGTTTCTCTCTCATCAATGTTTCTATCTCTCTTTAAAAAAATCAATAAAAATTTATTTTTTAAAAAAAGAAATAGCATTGAAATGTATTTACTTTGATGCCTCATTTTTCCCCCAGGGCTGCCTTTGGAATATAGCTGTACCTCATCACGTCTCTAGTCGTACTATTCTCCGATGGAAAAGGCAGAGTGCTACCGACTGCTCCTGCCCCAAATGCTCCCGGGCACGGCAGGAACCCAGTCTACCCGACAACGTTCCATGCCACTTAGCATTATCCACAGAACGGCAGCCTACTGAACACTTTTAAAACACTCAATCATTTAACCCTAAGGCAACACAAAAATGATCACCTGTTACAGTGACTACTCTTTTTCAATTCAGTAACTTCAAGGGGATCCCCTTTTGCGTATTTCATTTCTTTTCACACAAAGACTCGCATACCTTTGATGTTCCTTGACACCAAGTTCTTACTGAGTCAGTTTAGAAGAAAAGTTGATTTTTTACAAACATATGCCATACCCTCAGCTTTTCTCAGTCTCCCCTTTTAGGTGGGCCTGCGTCTAAAAATTAAGAAGCAATCTAATTAACAACGTTGATTTTACTCTAGAACGAATCTTGAAGTCTACGTTTTAAAAAGTTTATGACAGTTGCCTGGTTTAGTATTCTCTTAGTCCTCTTTATTAGTAAACTGTCTATTATCCTTCTATATGTTAATATACAAAAGTTAAAAGACAAGTAACGTAAAACGACTGCTCCTCACTGTAGACCCTAATTCCTCTCTTTAAATGTCCTGAAGATCAGATAATTTTGCCAAATCCAAAGACATGACATTGTAAAAGGTGAGAAAAGGAGACAGGGTTTTAAGTCATTATAACTTAAATATTTATCTTAAACCACGAAAAAACCAAAATCTATGGGACATAGTGAAAGCAGTCCCGAGAGGGAAGTTCATAGCTCGATAGACCTACCTCAAAAAAACAAGAAAAAATGGTAATAAATTATCTAATCCTACAACTTAAAGAATTACAGAGCAACAGATCAGAGCAGAAATAAATGACATAGAGACAAAAAAAAAAAAAAGTTCAATAAAACCAAGAGCTGGTTCTTTGAAAGGATAAACAAGACTGATGAATCTCTAGCCAGACTCACCAAAGAAACAAAGAGAGAGGACCCAAATAAACAAAATCAGAAATGAAAGAGGTAAAGTAACAATAGATCCCACAAAGGATTGTAAAAAAATACTATGAACAACTCTACTTCAACAAACTGGACAACCTAGACAAAATGGACATATTCTTAGAAAAATAAACCACAAAGAAAATATGATTAAATAGAAAATATTTTATACATACAGTTCATAATATAACATGCTAAGTTGATGTTACTTTAATTCTCTGATCCAAATAAATTTACTAAGAACTATAAAACATCTTGAAAAAAATTTTAAAGCATAACTATAACAAAAAGATATTTTCCATAATAATATATGAAAGAAGGGCAGACCAGTGATGTCTTCTGACAGTCTTATAAGCTTCTATTTTGGGTCCCATGAAAAAAGAGACATATGCAATTAATAGGCTTAATGGTGGTGATTCTTTCAAACTGGTATTAACTATAAGATTCCCCTTTTTCCCATTTTATTTCTATCTTTGCCATTTGCAACTTTTTTTTAACCTAAATCTATTTAGCAGTACCCTCATCTATGGATTAATCATCTATGAGTAACAAAAAGTAGTATTAAATGTTCTCTTTCAAAGTCAAGTGCACCTTCCTCTCTAGTATCTGTAGTTGCTTGTCACAGATCATTTTTAGAGTCCACATAATTACCACGGGGTGGCCATCAATCCTCAGTACCTGACCTTTTCCCTAGGCAGACTAATGACCATTTAGTTCACTTGGTCCTCTCGACAGAAATGACTCTGTGGAATATTTCACTGGCTGTGCTAGTGGACATTTATCTCAATCCCGAGTTTTCCTGTCCTCGGTAATAGTAACTGTGAATTGCTTTTGGCTTTCTGTGGTAGCAAGATAACTTCTTATACCAAACTGTTTTGTCTTCTGTTATCAAATCTCTCTCCCTATTGGGCATCACATCTAAAATATTCATCCAGCCGAAACCGGTTTGGCTCAGTGGATAGAGTGTCCGCCTGCGGACTGAAAGGTCCCAGGTTCGATTCTGGTCAAGGGCATGTATCTTGGCTGCTGGCACTTCCCCAGTAGTGGGTGTGCAGGAGGCAGCTGATCGATGTTTCTCTCTCATCGATGTTTCTGACTTTCTATCCCTCTCCCTTCCGCTCTGTAAAAAAATCAATAAAATATATTTGAAAAGTAAAAATAAAAATAAAATAAAATAAAATAAAATATTCATCCAGCTTCTTATTCAGCCGGTATTCCTGTTTAAATCTTATAATGTGTAAATACAGTCTTGTGGTCCATGAACAGCATCATGTATTTAATGTAAGCCTGTATCTGAACCAGATCCCCAGGCCATTTGTGCAGACATTAACATGTGAGCCCATGGCCAGGTAGCTCAGTTGATTAGAATATTGTCCTGATACTCCGAGGTTGCTGGTTCAGTCGACAGTCATGGAACTTGCACTGAAATCCACAATGTCTCAAAAAGAAGATAATGATCTGCTCAGATAATCAGTACTTATCTCCAAACTGTTAGTTGTACTTCCCTTAACTGGGAACATTCAAATTGTTCAGGGTTAAATCTTCCCTTTTTCTACATTACTTTCTAAGTCACAAACAAAATCCCTACATGAATACAATTAAATTACATGAGGTACACTTTCATTATTACTCATCCTTCACCACACACATGAACATCACTTCCTCAACAAATCCCTCCCTGACCCCAAAGCAAAAATAGTTACCCAATTATATGCTCACATCACATGCTGTGACATAAGAATATTTAATCAAAGTTATAATTAAATATTCTGTGTAATTAACAGTTTAAGTGTGAAGTCCGTAAGAACAGAGGAGCTGTCCATTTTGTTCCCTGCTTTATCCTCAGTGCCCAGCACAGTACCATGCACACTGCAGGAGCTTAACAAATTATTTGTTGAACAACTGGTCTGCAATGCATAAGAGTGTTTAGGACTGCAAGTAGGGCTTACAGCCTGAACTCTCACCCCTTCTTAGGGAGGTCTCCTGCCCCCAAGGCTACTTCCCCTCCCATGCACAGCTCAGGTCGAGACCCAGGTTACAGAGACTTGGCCAGCAACAGCAACCCTATATCTAAATTCAATCTAGCACCAGGAATACTCAGAGCCTACTCAAGAATGCAAATAATCCTTGCCACAAATATTTACAGGGTAAACTATGATTATTGTTTGAGTATTAAATTTGACAGTAAAATAGTAATCAAGTTTTCAGATTAATTTAAATTGGCTAACTGACATAAGTGAATACTCAAGAAAATTTAAGTGTGCTGGACAAAGAGCTGTTTCTAAAATATTAACTAAAATTTCTATTAGTAGTTCATCTCTTCATAAAATTGCCTAATATGCAAAGAACCAAAAGCAGTCATATTTTTGTGCAGAAATTAAAATTTAAAGTAACTAAAACTGCAATATAAAAGTTCCAAAAGCCCCCATTAATAAAAAAAAAGGGGGGGGATAGTAGGGTAATATCATGTAAGGCAAAATATCCTGTAAGTAAATTACATTTAGAATATTCTTTAGAAAATTTATTTCCATTTGTAATGCTAACATCAGGACACCCATGAAAAACACACAAGGTGTCAAAATAAGCCAAAGGAAAATCATTTGGGCAAAAATAAAAAGAATCCCAAGTCTAATTTACAGAATAGATTCCTTTATTAACTTTGGTCAAGAATATGTTTGTATATTTTCAGAAAACAACTCCAAGACCATATGGATTCCTGCAACAGAGAGGAACTGACAGGTCTGCTCCAACCATAAAGGCAGTCCAGAGATGGAAGACACTGACGACACCTTCCCATGCTAGCAGTCAGCAGCAGTGCGTCCCTGCAGGCTGCCCAGGACCAAACCAGAGAGGGTGGAACCTGCATTGCCTCCATATGTCCACCATCCAGACACCATTGCTGACATGTACACATAAGGAACTATTTGACACTGAAACTGAGACTCAAACATTTTCTTAATGGGTTTATTTCTAGTATGCAGATGCAATATTTTTTTAAAGAAAAGAAACGGGGGGGGGGATAGATACAGAGGCAAAGAAGCATTGAACAGACTGTCAAACTACAGTGGGAAGGCAGAGGAGGGTGGGGGGCGGGGGCTGAGGAGATCAACCGAAGGACTTGTATGCAGGCATAATAGCATAACCAATGGATACAAGACACTGGGGGGGGGGGGGTGGGGGGCGGGGAAACACAGGTGAGGGGCAGGGGAGGCTGGGAGGAGAATAATGGGGGGAAAAGGAAATATATGTACTACTATTTATATACTTTAAAGAATAAGAAAATATATTAAAAAAAAAAAAAAAAACTAAGTACACTTACAATGAAGGGAGAGGGAGAGATGATGCACAGGTGACTGGGAAGGGTGCCTAACAAAGCAACATGAATAAAGACAAACACAGCTTCTGCCTGAGGATTACCAAGCACCTGCTACCAATCTATTCTGATTCTTCTTCTTTAGGAAGAAATGAATCTAATCAGACTTGTTCTGGAAGCCAAAACTATCACTCCAGCTGGCCTACCTATCACTGGTTCTGACTACAGAAGGAGTTCTCAAAGTGCCTTCTATTAAGCCTGACATGAAAGAAATCTGCAAAAATATAAAACAACATTACTCTTCTCATGGATTTGCTATTGCTATTTTTATATAAACTAGTAACTGTTTTTACATTTTTCTGTCTGAATTTCTAAGACAGTAAAATGGTGGACCGCAGAAAGTTGTGTCTGAGCCTCAAATGAACTGGATTAAAACTGGTACTGCATTCTGCAACCACATCCTTGTGTAAAATCCTGAAAAGGGAAGCAGCCTGAGAAGACCTAAGCTATTCCATATTTCTCTTTTCTATTTTAAGTCTCAGGCAAACTGCAAAGAAACCTTTCTAGAGTCAATTATACATTTACACATACATACACACAAACTCATACATATTCATCCAATGTATATAACAAATCTATCAGTGTGAAATATGTCTAATTTAAAAACAAAAACACACCTAAAATGAATCACTGTAAGAGGTTTTAAGAATTGTGTGGTATAGTATTTTATAAAAGATTATGTAGACTGCAGAGATACCAAGGACAGGTATTATAACCTAATGCAACTAGAGAATTTCTGCTTCAAAAATACTTTCAACAGTGGGGTTTGGGATGGAGAGAGAAATAAAACAACCCACAAGCTCTAAAAAACTATGCTAATGTTGTATGAACATTAGAAACTCATTCCATAAGTAAATTAAGTGTTATGCTTCACATCTTCAATACCCATCCACACTTTCATTTATATCACACTTGTAACTTTTCCAAATGCTTTCATATTAATTATCTCATTTTATCCTTACAACTGTGAAATAGGAAGGGTAGTTGTTACCATTTTATAGAAAAGAAGCCTGAGAAACAGGGAACTCGTAGGCTGGTGGGCACTACTGAAAGAGCACAGAAATGGGAGTTAGAGGACCACGGAGAACAGAGTGAATTCTACATAAGATGCTACATTGCTGCAATCAATCAATCAATAAATAAATAAATAAATTCAAGAGTGAAGAAATGGTCAAGAGACTAAATGAGGAGAAATGCCAAGAAGTTTTATGTGAAATAGAACCCTATTTCTGTTAAGCAAGAAATAGGTTTGCTTTATAGAAAAAAAGGAACGATCTTATAAATTAGATAGCAGTGGACATCCCAGAGCAGGAATACTAAGGTTCTTTACATTAGACATATACGCTGTCATAATGCTCTAATTAAAAAAAAAAGTTGTTGTTGCTTTTATAGACAGGGGAAGAGGGAGGAAGAGAAAGAGACTGAGTGGGAGAGAGGGAGGGAGGGAGCTAGAGAGAAAGAGATTTGCTGTTCCACTCATGTATGTGTTCACTGGTCGCTTCTTGTATATGCCCTGACTGGAAATCAAACCCACAACCTTGGCATACGAGCGGACACTCGAACCAACTGAGCTACCTGGCCAGGGCTGCTTTAATTTGTTTGTAACAAACACGTGTTACTTTTATTTTTTTTAGCTATTCATTTTGAAATAATTTTAGACTTAGAGAAAAGTTGCGTAAATAGTACAAAGAATTCTCGCATATCTTTCACCTAGATTTCACAAATGATAAAAACATTTTATCAAGTTTCTGTTATTATTCTTTCCCTATATATGTACACATTATTTTTTCCTAAACCATTTAAAAACAATTACAGACATAATGTCCTTTTACTCCTAGATTTCTTGAAAACAGGGATAGTCTCATATGATCACAGCACAATTATCAATATCAAGAAATTAACATTACTATAGTATTACTGTGATTTATAGACTTTGTTCAAATTTCAGTAATTATCTAATGTCCTTTATAGCGATAGATAGGTAGATAGGATGGTAGACAGAAAGACAGATCATAGTCCAGGATCACACTTTACGTTGTTGTCATATCTACTTGAATCTTATTTTATTTATTTATTTTTAGAAAGAGGGAGGAAGACAGGGAGAGGAGGGAAAGAGGGAGGGAGGGAGGGAAGGAGGGAAGTAAGTACAGAGGGAGGGAGAGAGGGACAGATAGACGTCATGTGAAAGAATCATCGATGTGCCCTAACTGGAGATTGACCCTGGAAATGTGCCATGAGCAGGAATCGAACCTGCCATCTTTTGGTGTACCAAAGGATGCTCCAACAACTGACCCACATCAGCCAGGGCTACACTGATTTTTTTAATAGAGGAGAAATCTGGTGCGGGAATAAGGGACTGACTGACACTCTGGGTTTGTCTGTTTGTTTGAAAATATATTTATAGTGATTTCAGAGAGGAAGGGAGGGGGAGAGAGAGAGAGAAACATCAATGGAGTTCAAGAAAGACCATAAGGCCGAGACCGGTTTGGCTCAGTGGACAGAGCGTCGGACTGCGGACTGAAGGGTCCCGGGTTCGATTCCGGCAAGGGCATGTACCTTGGCTGCGGGCACATCCCCAGTAGGGGGCGTGCAAGAGGCAGCTGATCGATGTCTCTCTCTCATCGATGTTTCTGACTTTCTATTCCCCTCCCTTCCGCTCTGTGAAAAGTCAATAAAATATATTTGAAAAAAAAGAAAAAAAAAGAAAGACCATAAGGACTCAATATGAAGAAAAAAAGAATACCACTAATAAAACAGGAAGCTTTTAAGCAAATCTGAAATCGATCATGTTCTCTCTTTTCCCAGCTTCAAATGGTAGCAGCAATTTAAAGGGAATTTTCAAAACATCTTATGAAACTAAACTGCCAAGAGTGCTCAGAAAAGAGGAATCATAAATGAAAGTTGTAGGAAAGCACTTTTTCTTTTTATAACATAGTACACTACTAGCAAAAATTAAGTACAAAATTCCAGTGTGGCAGATTTTTTTAAATGTATTTTATAGAAACTACAAATAAAAAGGTTTAGCTAAACAACTCGCTGGAAAAGTTGGTGAAAACATTTCAATTTCTCGATTGTACCTACCACATTGTAGCAACACCCCTCTAAAACAATACCGAACTTATCACTTTTATGCCAGGTCCAGCCCTGCTGATGTTAAGCCTACCAAGTTACCAAAATGCTTTTAGGCTATGAGATTGCAACACTGGTGTCTGGGGTTTCAGTTGCAGAACACATGTGAAATCAAGGCAGCCAAGGGTCAGCCCAGCCTCCGGTGGCTTTAATAGACACAGCCCAAAGGAGTCTAAAACTCGGCTTAGCAACGCCACTGAGGAGGCAGGAAAAGCAGTAAAGCGAAATCTCTAGGGACCAGAAAAGTCAGACAAGGGTTTGAAAAAGAACATTAGGAAGCCCAGAAGGATGCAAATGGACCAAATAAAAAGTTAAAGGCCAGAAAACTCTTCTCTGAAACAAAGATGGGAAAAGGTACATATGCCAGTGAAGTCCTCAGTCCTAGTTTTATGACACTAAGCTATAAAAATGTCAGAGTCAGGTACAGTAGTGCACTGCCTAAGCTCCAGGAAACATGCTACATGCAGAACCAGTCCAGTACGAGCGCAGGAAATATTCATAAATTCACAAATGAAGAGGTGCTTTCTTCAATCATCAGTAACAAAGCTATAAAATAGTTTCGTGAAGCCTAAAATACATGACTTACTTAAAATTCTTATTATACTTACTTAGGTAAGTAACAAGTTTAACCGTAGAGACTTGAAACAAGTCTTGTTTCTGCCTCTGTCTTCTATTTACCACACCTTATCTGCTCATCTTCCTATTATAAAGTCAGTAATCTCAGGTAGAAAGGAGTGAGGAACATGGCCAGGTGAAAGGTAGGTGAGTCACACAGAGCCCCTTTACGGCTTTTAAAATCTGCATAGCACTCCGATCCCACTTCGACTGGAGCATCACTTCACATAATCAGATAGGAATGACTGTTGCGTGTGGGAAGGCAAACTAGGGAGAGAACCGCTGCCATAAAACTCGAGGACCTCTGCAATGCAACAGTTTAGTAGAATTACTCATCTTACTTTCCCTTATTAATAACTTGTGTTCATAACTTCCATAGTACTGTCACATCTATTTCTTTGAGTTAGAAAATATTCCCTCACTTAGAATATCTATTTCATCATAAAATAAATAGCACAGGGCAACATAAAGCTGTTAATATATCAGGGGAACCCCTGAAAACAGCAAACTAAAATTTAAGTCAACACAAATATTTTTACTTGAACAGAACTCAAAGTTCTTTAGAACCTCAAAACCACTGCACAAATTTAAAAGGAATTACTATAACCTACTAGACTGCAAACTCTTTGAAGACAAAGAGCTGTCTTATCCTGTAACCTTCCCTAATTCCTTGAACAACTCCGGTTCTTCAATCAGTGAATTGGATTAGCTTGTATTCATTTATCAATTCACTCACTCAATATTTATTGAGCACTGAATTCTTACTCTGTGTCAGGCTCCGTGTTGGCTTGGATTTTTTTTTAATGACACTGAATTTTAGCCCTTAATTATGTAAAAGAAAATGATCACCATTCCTGTTTCCTTTCTCTCATTCTTGATTCACTTGTCTAGACTAACATATTTCTAAACATTTCAATTTTTAAATAATGAGCATATATCTAAATGTAGCTAACATTACTATCATGTCTGAAATCCATTTTCCTTCTATCTTGCCCCTGAAAAAAATTCTATCACAGCCATTATACTGAAATAATGCTATCATCTGATAATCACCTCAGTCAGTTGCTGGCCGGGAGCCCATGATTAAAAACAGATCAGCAACAGGATTTTTTTCAAGACCAAGCAGCAACTGACCCTTGTTTTGACTACTCGGCTGTTGTTTATAGTTGTACCAAATTTTATAGTCTTCCCTGCCTCTTTACCTCTTTAAAGAATAAGCCAAACATGTGATAACATGCCAAGTAATATTTCGATGGCACGCTAGAATTTATAGTTTCACAAACTGCACATACCTCCTTTAGTTCTCAAAACTCATTTGATAGATTAGAAAACTGGAGGGCAAAGCTGCGGACGCCCTGCCGCTGAGAGGGGGATTCTGAGAGTGAACCTAGGCCTCCTAACGCCAGCAGTCCAACACGCTCCTTAGCACAGCCGCCTCTTTGCTACACCAAAGCTCAGAAAGCTGTACAGGCCGAGAAAAAATAAATAAATCCATGAAAGGTGATGCTATCAGTGGACAATAGTTGTCAAAACTGTCAACAAAGCCTCAAAGGAAAAAAAAAGTAAGTTCTCTTAGTAAGACCAAAATTGGCTAGATGTTGTGAAACAAAATGGGCAATAGATGGTGTGAAAAACAATTTAGGATAGACTTAAATTTGATGATCAACAGAAATTTGATATTCACAAATCCTCAAGCATCACAATTTATAACTAGCTCACTCAATCTGTTTGCTTCCCAAGCGATTGTAAATTTTCTAAATCTTTTCTTAAAAACAGAATTGGGGGGGGGGGGACTACCTATGATCTTATTCTTCAGTCCAATACTCTGTAATATAAACCAAGAAACAGATAATGAAACACTCATTTGATATATGATGTAAAAACACGTTTAGGTCTTTTATTAATAATTGACTTAATGCCACACAGAGGAAACCAAACAGATTTGAAAGCTGAATCATTATTGGTTTCTTAAAATTTTACATATGAAATTTTAAATCACTCGCATTAGATATTTACTATTAATCTTTAATGTAAGAACGGAAATTACAAAAGATCATCAGTAAATTTTTACTAGACAATTCATTTCTTCACATTGATTCACATTAACTGAGTGGTTATAATGGGACAGGTACTAAACAGGGTGTATTTGTTCAAATACAAAGAGAAGTTGAAATACAGTAGCAGACATGTAAACAATACGGGATTCCCAATCTTCTCTCTATAAATGAAAGTACATCGTTATTGTAAATAGCCTTTAAAATGCTACAGTTGTCCTTTGTCTACCAATCTGCTTCATATACTTTTTCTATTCTTGAGTCAGTATTAATAATTTAGTTGTTCAAATCTTTTTCAATAGCCAGGAAAAAAAAAAAAGCCATTTTGTTACTCAAGAATTATAGTGTGTGTACTTAAAGAGACCTTTCTCCCATCATTAAATCTATAGGGAAAAAAACAGTTTTTCCCTTTTCCAGTCCTAGTTAAAACAGTCAGGTTTAATTAATTCAGCATGGGTTTGGGTCTATTTTACTCAATGCTGTCTTCTTACTGGCTAGAAGAGGCCTAGCATGTGGTGGAGATATTTGTTGAATGAATGAATGATTCCCATGATCTATGGCTCTTCCATAGGAAGATATTCAAGGACTTTTTACTTTGACTTCTGAATGCTTTTAAACGTGAAATAAAGAGCCCCCACCCCCATGTTTACAGTAGTCAGTTGCTTGGGAAAAGAAATCATTCTGCTCGTGTAAACAGCAGCATGTGCAAGGCGTACAGTTCTGCTCAGACAGCTGGGGGTCATCAGCTACCTCACATATTTCTTGAAGTCCCACAGCTTAGAGAAATATGCTAACCTGTAAAACACCATGAGGGCTCAATTTAACCTATATCCACGTGCTGAGAATTCGCCTCTGTTATCTAATTACTTCTCCACTGGAATCATTTCTTTATCAAGGCAAGTACCATTTAGAATTAACATCCTGAGAACCAGAAAACAGCCGTCCTACACAAATTCTGCTCAGGGTAGCAGTGATTGTCACTAAGTTGCCCCATGAGCCTGTTCTCCCCCCCCCCTGCCCCCCCCCAAAGTACTGAATTCAATATCTCTTTAAAGGCACACTGCCTTTCTCTTGGAAGAAAAAAAAAAATGCGAATTTGGAGAAAATCCATTTGGAAAGGTTCGAAAATCACCATCCACTTTAACTGTCAAAATAATGTTTGTTGACAAAGATGATCATCAGCTCCTTCTGAGTCTGGAGTGGGGCCACAAGGCATGGTTTGGGGGTATGGGCTTCAGCCCTCGGTGCCAAGTTTGAGATCCCATAAGAGAAGTAGAAAGCGAAAGACGGGGCAATGTGGTCACCTGCCCGGTCTGCCCGGGACCGCGGGGACACTGCCTGCTCCCAACTTTGTCAGCCTTGCCCCCCAGGGCATATGGTCCCCGAGGCTCCGGACTCAGGCCGGCGACTCCCCAGCCAGAGCGGGGCTGGGCCAACGGAGGCCAGCCGGCCCCCGGAGCGGCCCTCGGGGTGTGCGACGCAGGCTGGGGGGCGCGGGCCGGGAGGGGGCTCGCTGCCCCTCCCCCCCGGGGGGGCCGGCGCTTCCAACGGCGGCGTGGCGGCTCCCTCAGCCCGCGCCCGCCGCTCCCTCTCAGCCAAGCCGGCGGCCCTCGGCCCCGCCCCGCGCCCCCGGGGTAGACCCCGGCGGGCGGGCTGGGCCCCCAGTGCGGCGCTCCACTGGAGAGCCCCCAGCGCGGGCGTGCGGCCTAGTCGGGGTTACATAACGGGGCTGGGACCCTCTGGAGCGGCCGGGGGCCTCGGGGGCCGGGCCGTCGGGGGCCGGGACGCGGCCGCTCACCTGCCGTATATGCCCTCGGTGATCCGGTTCCGCTTTAGGGGGCGGCGGAGCTTACTGCAGTCGGCGTTCCGCCGCTTCATCCTCCCGCTGGGGGGCCGGGTGCTGCCGACGCCGCCGCCGTCTCTCACCTCAGCCGCCGCCGCCGCCGCCGGCCCGCCCCTCGTCGGGCCTGGACTCTACCCCTGGGGCCGGTCACGCAGACACAGAGCCAGCACCTGGGGGAGGGGGTAGGATAGGGAGGGGGGTTCAGAGCCTCCTCCGCCTTCGGAAACAAAGAAATGACAATTCCGGGGCCCGCCCGCCCCAGCACCAGCCAGCCACCTGCCCCGCCTCCTCGGCTCCGACGGACGGCCCTTGGGGCCAATCGAAGGCGCCGCTACGTCGCTGCTGGCCAATCCTAGGGCCTACTGAGGCTAAACGAACTCGAGAACCCGCCTCTTTGAAGGACAGAAAAATGCGCCAATCATTATGGTGTCTGGGCCAGTGCCTGGGCCTATCAGAAAATATTTAAATAGAGGCTTATAAATAGGCCTTATAAATATAACATCCTATATTATGCCTTGTACCCTTCATTATCACTGGAGTGCGTTTCACTGTATAATCCATACTAGCACATACTAGGCCATCACTAGCAGCAATGAGGCCTGGGTTTGGGGCATGTGCTGGTTCTGCGCTGACATGTGCTCCGGTCAGTCGCGTCATTATGTAAGGAGCTCGCAGCATCTTCCCCGGTCAGGAGCCTCCAGGGGCAGCGCCGGGGACCTTTTCTGCGGTTCCTGGACCGCTGGACCAGGCCGGCCGCGTCAGAGAGCGATGGGGGCATCAATGACAAAGCAAACCCCACACACAGACACACACTCACACGCACATACCCTGCCAGCTTCCCGCGAGGTGATGACAGCGCGGCGGCCAATCGGAGGAAGCGCGGGGCGGGGCCACTGCGGTCCTGCCCCCTGGCGTTACGTCACGGGGGCGGGGCCGTGGGTGCGCGCGACGTCGCGCGAGGCTGTTGGTGTGAGCGTGGGGCGGTGCAGCCTGGGTTCCACGTCCGCAGGGCGGGCTGGGCGGCGGGCCCCGGGAGCACCGCCCCTGCTGGACAGATCCAGCGTGGGCGTAGAAGTGTCTGCCCGGTCCAGGAACCGAGGGCTGACTAGGCGGGAGAAGCCTCGGAGAGGGGCCTGGCCCTGGCTCCCGGAAGGTGGAGATGTTTGGCTCCAACTCTTCTCACCTAACGCTCCTAATGCGCAGTTTTGTGCCAGGCACCGTGCTGGGTGCTTTGCATCTACTATTCATTTACTCATTATGAGGCAGGATAGTAAAAAGCCAGGAAAATTCCTTGGCAATGGAATAGGGAAACTGAGACAGATTGATGGCCAAGCAGTTTACAACCATCTAGTAAATCCTATCTTCTCTGACTTATTTCTTTCCTATAACATTTCTGGAGAACCAAAGCAGCCCCAATAGGTCTTGCCTGTTGCCTTTTCTATGCCAAGCCCTCCCTTATTTCACTGTCCCCAGCTTTAATAAACATACCCTCAAAATCACCTGGACTCATGTTATAAAATCTTTCCTGCACCAAGGCAAAACCCACGCAGGAATCACTGATCCTAGGCCCGTTCAGGGTCGGGTCCCCTTCCCAGTAACAATTAATCCCCTGCAATGTAGGTATGACAAAATCACTACTAGAAAAAGCAGCAAAGTTGGTGTGTTGTGTTGTGTGTGTGTGTTTTTTTTTTTAAGAGAAAAAGAAGAACGTATGTCATTAAAGAAAACGGAAGATATAGAAAAGTTACTGAAGGGGGAAAAAAAAACCATATATCACATCACCTCAACACACCCACCGTCCTGTTAGTATTTTCTATTTTTTCTTTCCTTTCCTGTTTTCTCTATGGGTGATATTACTATTATGTTATTATTATTCAACAGAATAGTGTTCATACTATTCAATTTTGTATTCTGTTCTTTAATACTACGGGCCCAGTGCATGAAATTTGTGCATTGGGGGTGGGTGGCCCCTCAACCCAACCTGCCCACTCTCACATACTGGGAGCCCTCAGGGGATGTCCAACTGATGGCTCACCCCCAGCCTGCCCAAGGCTTTAGGCCTTGGGCACCCAGCCATCAGGCTGCACAGCTCAGACCCTGCTGCCTGCGACCACCTGGCCCCGGGGGCTGGGCGCTGCACGCCACTGTGTAGTCTCATCTCCACCCCTGGGGCGGTGCTCACACCACTTGGCCCCGCCCCCTCCTGGTTGGCTGGTAGCATAGCCAATCAGGAGTGAAGATACGGTCAAATTTGCATGTTTCTTTTTTATTATATGGGATAAGCATTTTTAAGTGTTATCATGCCCCCTTCCTAGATATTTCTGATGTTTGTAGAACCTATCAAGTAGCTATACCAACTTAAGCATTCACAAATAGTGGACTGTTCGGTGGTCTTCCAGCACAGTTTTTAAAGTTCCAGGAAGTTCACGGCATCTTGTTTTGCCCTGGAATGGATAGACCTCTTCTCCCTGCCCTGTGATCACGCCTTTAATCAACACCCACTCAAGGAGGAACTAGTAATTTACATCAAATGCAGTGTCCTCAACCACTGCTCTCGGTTACCTTATCCTAATTGCAAATCTTTAAAATATCCTCAGTGCCTGAAAGAGAAAACCCATTTTCTTTATTATTGGAGTCCAGAGCTGGTCGCAATGAGACCCTTTCGAGGCCTACCCAGACAAGCAAGCCTTACCTACTCGCTGTCCTCAAACCCACCTCCAACCCGTCTTCCCTCCTTCCTGCCTTTGCTTTCACACAGAGCATCTCCATCAGTATTGCTCTTCATCTGTGGTTTCTTGGGTGAGGCTTATCCATCTGCCTTGGTGAAAAGCTTCTTGGGGATTGAATCCATACCCTGTAGAGATGAAGTTAGGAAATTGGCAAGAGTACCTGCTTTTTCAGAGAGGACAGAAATTCCAGCTTGGCCGCTTACTAGCTTGGACAAATTGCAGGATCTCTCAGAGCCTCTATTTCCACTTTGGTATCTTTTAAGGCTTCCAGGATAATGAACTTTCAGGGCCAGACATGCAGTAGGTGACAGCAAGTAATTACTGTTAACCGGGCCGTTTTTGTTTTTGTTTTTTTAATTCCTCCCCTCTACTCCAGCATGTCGATAAAGTGGTACTGGGTGATCAAGGATAAACTGGGAACTCAAACTTTCACCAAGGCTGTCCACCAGTGTAAAAGCCACTTGACAGATGAAGAAACAGACCCAGAGATATTGATGGTCTTACCCATGGTCACACAGCAGAGGAAGGATTTGAACCCAGGTTGCCTGACTCTGAAGCTCGTGTTTGTTAAATGAATGAATAATTGAGTTAGCCACACTTGAACGAGGTGTGCCAGGAGCAGGATTATAGCCTTGGTGTGGATAAGCTTTCATGAGAGAATGAAGGGACTATGTTTCTCCTCAGTCACTGCCTATGACCAAGGTGGGGAGGGCATGATAGCTATTTGTCGGAAACCATCCTTGTCCCAGCAGCAGAGAGGTGTAGACAAGGAACCTGGAAAGCTGGTTAACCTTGGAAGCTCTGAAAGGTCAGAGCTAATCACTCACTGTTTAGTGGAGACGTTGGTAGCTGAAGCAGCTCCACCTGTTAGTCTTATGTAAATTCTTGCTGATTGGCTATTATTGGAATTGCCTGCCGAAAGGCTATGGGTGTATCCCATAAATCTTAATAAAAGGGATAGCAAGCCCAGAGTGGGGTGTAGTCCTCCCCCTAGAGATGGGCTCCTGCCTGTCCCCCAATATTCCCGAATTAATACTTTTCTAGACTCTTTCATTTGCCTTCTCCAGAACCCAAACCCTGAACCTGAACCCTGAACCACGCAGGATGTGAAAGGGATTCTAGCAGCTATTCTCGTAGAGTCCTGTTTTTACAGAACATGCATAATTACATGTGAAAAATGAAGTCCCTCTGACTTGAGTCATCACACCCAACCACTCAAACAGGATGATACAGTCATAGCACCATTGGCCCACCTTCATTTCTATTTCACAGGTGCCAGGCATGCTTACATATTCCTTTCTGTAATAACCCTGAGCAGAGAAGCTCATCTTATTTGACTCATGGAAACTGAGACTGAGAATGGTTTAGCACAGTGGTCGGCAAACTCATTAGTCAACAGAGCCAAATATCACCAGTATAACGATTGAAATGTTTTTTGAGAGCCAAATTTTTTATTTATTTTTATTTTTTAATATATTTTATTGATTTTTCACAGAGAGGAAGGGAGAGGGAAAGAAAGTCAGAAACATTGTTGGGAGAGAAACATCCATCAGCCGAACCGGTTTGGCTCAGTGGATAGAGCGTTGGCCTGTGGACTGAAAGGTCTCAGGTTCGATTCTGGTCAAGGGCATGTACCTTGGTTGTGGGCACATCCCCAGTAGGGGGTGTGCAAGAGGCAGCTGATCGATGTTTCTCTCCCATCGATGTTTCTGACTTTCTATCCCTCTCCCTTCCTCTCTGTGAAAAATCAATAAAATATATTTTAAAAAAAAAAGAAAGAAAGAAACATCAATCAGCCGCCTCTTGCACACCTCCAACTGGGGATGTGCCCACAGCCAAGGTACATGCCCTTGACCAGAATCGAACCTGGGACCTTTCAGTCCACAGGCCGATGCTCTATCCACTGAGCCAAACCAGTTTGATGAGAGAGAGAGAGAGAGAGAAGAGAGAAGAGAGAAGAGAGAAGAGAGAAGAGAGAAGAGAGAAGAGAGAAGAGAGAAGAGAGAAGAGAGAAGAGAGAAGAGAGAAGAGAGAAGAGAGAAGAGAGAAGAGAGAAGAGAGAAGAGAGAGAGCCAAATTTTTTAAACTTAAACCTCTTCTAACGCCACTTCTTCAAAATAGACTCGCCCAGGCCATGGTATTTTGTGGAAGAGCCACACTCAAGGGGCCAAAGAGCTGCATGTGGCTTGCGAGCCAGGGTTTGCCGACCGCTGGTTTAGTAAAGGGAAAGCAGAATTGTAGTTTGCAACACAAGCCGTGGCATCAGATGGCCGTGAGTTGGGTCCCAGCTCTGCCATCTGTCGACTGTGTAACTTTGGCTTCATCTCTCTGAGCAGCACTTCCCTCGTCCGTAAAATTAAAGTGATGATGCCCACACGCACCAGCTTGAGGGGAAGATTAAATGAAATAATGGATGCAGAAGTCTTGGTCCAGAGCTTGGCATTCCAGAAATGGCAGCTCTTATTCGCTCAACAAATATCTATTGAGTATCAACTATGGACCGAGCACGAGGTGCTGAAGATTAAACAGTCAAAAGTCCCTGGGGCTTGGATCTGAGATCTGTTGGGAGGACTATTTCAGGCAGAGCGAGCAGCAGGTGCACACGGTGCTCTTTTCCCACCATTTTATTATGAAAAATGTCAAACACACACACAAAAAGTTGGAAGACTGGTTCAGTGAAGTCATTCACCTTCCACCTAGATTCAACACATAACATTGAACAGTATTTGTTTGGGGACACAGCTGTCCTAGGTCCTCTGTGCTTTTTGGTTCCAGGTGACCTGCCTTGAAGACCTGCAGACAACCTGGAACTGTTGTCAGAAACCAGGGGCCTTTGCAAGAGTCAGAGGAGAAGAAAGAAAACCCCCCTTTGAACAAACCTGTTGGAAGAAGCCAACTCCGGGTGAGGAGGAACCTTCCTTTATTAAAGAAAGCTTCTCCCTTCAGCCAGGAGCTTGGCCCTCTTGTCAAGCAGCCAGGCTCTCGCTGGGGCTGGATCGGGATGCACAGGTGTTTGGAGTCCCGTGGAACCAGCTGCCATTCATACTAAGCTTGTCAGCTGGGAATACAACCGTCCGGGCTTGCAGTCACATGGGCTGGAAATCTTGGATTCATCCGGCTGACATCTGGTGCCCCTGGGCAAGTGGGTCTGACTGCCTGCTTTACCAGCTACTGGTGCAGGACCCAGACCAACAGGGATCACATTCATTTATCCCTCCACACAGCAGAGTCCTTCCTTAGGATACCCAGCTCATAAGAAGTGCTGATGGCCAGAAAAAGGCTAGAAATCAGAACTGGGGGATCAGGAGAAGAATGGAGACTTATGATCTCTGGTCTCTAGGAGTCAGGGCACCTGCTCCCTTTACTGTTGAGGTAACTGAGGGCTAGGAATCCTGTATTCTTAGACTTTAGAATTGGAAGAAGACTTCGAAGTCATCTGGGCTAGAGTTAAGTGGCTAAACATTGTCGTGAACAAGTCAGACTGACTGGGTTTAAATCTCAGCTCTCCTACTTATTAGCCCTGTAAACCTGGGTAACTCATTAACCTGTCTGCACTTCAGGTTCCTCATCCTATCTAATAAAGAGAGAATATGCTAATTGACCATCACTCCATCACAAAGATGGCTGCACTCACAGCTGAGGCCAAGTTCTCATAAGGAGCCTTAAGAAGCAATCAGCAGGGACCCGAGGCTACGCTCTCCCCCCTCCCATGAGGCTTGACAGGGGACCTCAGCCCGTGCCCCTGACCCAGTGGGGCTTGATGGGGAACCTGAGGCTATGTCCCCCTCCTGGTGCTGGGCCAGGGGACCTGAGGCTGGCAGGGCTTGACAGAGGACCTCAAGGCATGCCCTATGCCCCAGTCTGGGCTGGGGGACCTCAGGCCATGCCCTACGTCCTGACACTGGGCCAGGGGACCTGAGGCTACGCCCCCCGCCCAGCAGGACTTGACAAGGGTGGGACTGGCCAGGTCTGGATCTAGTTCAATGAGAGGAGGGGGTGCGTCAACCGGGTCTGAGTCTCACACGATTTTGAGGTGCATGTGGGTGGGCAGGGACTTGACTCTGGGTCCCATGGTGCGTCCCAGACTCTGACAGGAGGAAGGTTTTCATATACATTTTACTAATTTTCTTTCATCTCTGACACTTCTATTATAAAGAAAGGGCAAGTAGCAATATTAAATTATTTCCTCTAATTAATCCTCTTTTAATGTGCACAGATTTTATGCACTGGGTCACTACTTTGTACTATAAAACTAATAGTTCCCATCTCACAGGGTCATCAACTGAGTTCATACATGTTAAGCATTTAGATCAGTGCTTAGTAATGGTAAACGCTTAGTAAATGTTAGCTCCCGAAAGCATCTAAAGTAAAAGTAAACTTTCTTCCTCCCTCCCTTCCTTCCTTCTTTCCTTCTTTCATTCTTTCCTTTTCCTCCTCCTCCTTCCTCCCTCCTTTTGTAAAATTTATTTTTATTGTTCAGTTTATTAATTACATTGTTCCCCTTTTTATTCCCCCTATAGTTCCCCTCCACCTGGTACCCATCCACCCTCCACCCTCACCTCCCCCACACTGTCCTCACCCATAGTTGCATGATTTTTGTCCAGTCTCTTGCTGCACTTCCCACACCCCTTTTCTCCCCAAGAATCGTCAGTCCATTCCCTCTCTAAGTCCATGATTCTGTTATATTCACCAGTTTATCCTGTTCATCAGATTATTAATTCACTTGATTTTTAGATTCATTTGTTGATAGATGTGTATTTGTTGTTCATAATTTATATTTTTACCTTTTTCTTCTTCCTCTTCTTAAAGAATATCTTTCAGCATTTCATATAATATTGGTTTGGTGGTGATGAACTCCTTTAGCTTTTTCTTATCTGCGAAGCACTTTATCTGACCTTCAATTCCGAATGATAGCTTTGCTGGATAGAGTAATCTTGGTTGTAGATTCTTGCTATTCATCACTTTGAATATTTCTTGCCACTGCCATCTGGCCTGCATTGTTTCTGTTGAGAAATCTGCTGACAATCGTATGGGTGCTTCCTTATAGGTAACTATCTGTTTTTCTCTTGCTGCTTTTAATATTCTCTCTTTATCTTTTGCTCTTGGCATTTTAATTATGATGTGTCTTGGTGTGGTCCTCTTTAGATTCCTATATTTTGGGGTTCTGTGCACTTCTTGGATTTTTAAGTCAATTTATTTCACCAGATGGGGGAAGTTTTCGGTCACTATTTCTTCAAGTAGGTTTTCATTATCTTGCTCTCTCTCTTTTTCTGGCACCCCAATAATTCTGATGTTGGTATGCTTGAGGTTGTCCCAGAGGCCCCTTACACTTATCTTCAATTATTTGGATTCTTTTGGCTTCTTGCTTTTCTGGCTGAGTGGATTTTGCTTCTTTGTATTTCAAATCTTTGACTTGGTTCTTGCAGTCATCTGGACTGCTTTTAGGTCTTTGTATAATATTTTTTATTTCAGTCAGTATATGCTTAATTTCTAGTTGGTCCTTTTTCATATCCTCATAGGTCTTGTTCATTTCCTTGTAGTTCTCATTAAGTTCATTGGCCTTTTCTAGAAGCCTCTTGAAAAACCTTATTACTGTGGTTTTGAACTCTATGTCTAGTCGTCTTTTTTCCTCCATTTCTTTCACACCTGATTTCTTTCCATTTCTCTGCATTGTGGCTGCTTTCCTGAGTTGGTCCATTAGCTGTGTGTGGTAAATGTCCTCTAAGGGACAGTGGCTCAGCCTCCCCAGTTACCTGAGGTGGATACTCTTACTGCCATCCTTTATGGGTTGTACAGTATTGTTGAAGTTAAGCCCAGCTTTTTGTTGTTAGCCCTAGGAGGGTTTGACCTCCAGGCCAATTTGGCTGTGAAGATAAGCTGTGTTCAAGTTGGATGGGCAGAGTCTCTGGGCTGAGCAGGCAGCATCAGCATCAGCTCCGCCCTATGCGTTGCTCGGGTCTCTGTGTTGGGTGGTAATGGCTGCAGGCACCTCCAAGAGAAAGCCGCCACTGGTCTCCACCCATTGCCAGAGAACTCTGCCTCTCCCCAAATGAGTCTACACCCCCAAAGTCTTGCCCAGGGTTGTAAAACAAAGCAGTCTGGTGATCTCCCAAATGAGGGAGCAAGTCACGCGTCCTCTCTGCGTGGTCGTGCACTTTACACGCAAACTGCTGTTCCAAGTTACACGCACTCTCCTCAAACTCGCAGACCTCGGCCACGCCTAGGTTTTAGCTTGCCTTTCCTGGACCTGGGACCTCATGTGGAACTGGGGAATCAGTGCAGTGGGACGCCTGCGCCCTCCCCATTGGAGAAAACCAGCCGGGTTTGCTGCCACCCACCCCTCACCACTCGCACGTGCAAGGCTCCGAACCTCTCTCCGCATGTATCTTCAAGGCTGCGCACTGCTGCTCCTCTGAGTCACAGTGTCCTATCTTTGCTTTTATCTGTGGCATTTTCAATCAGCCAGCTTTCCGGTGATTCTGGATGATGTTTGTTTTGTTGTAGTTTTGGAATTGTTGTGTGGGGCAGCAAAATAGGTGTTTACCTATGCTGCCATCTTGGTTCCTCCTCCTTGATGCTTATTATATGTCAGGCCTTCTGCTAGGCATATGCATGTGGGTCATAGGAAAAATTAGCTGCAGGGTCAGAATTAAAAATCAGTGGCCTAAATCCCATTTTAGGGATGGTGCCCCACTGTGGGATGGGGATGATGAGGCTGGTATCTTTCCTCAAAGTGCTCATGCACCAAGCAGATTCCTAGCTGCTCTGAGAGGAAGTGACCAGAGGTAGGGGCAACTTCAGCCTAGGACTGGATCAGGTCTCCCACCAGGTTTTTACTGGACTGAAGCTTCCTTTCTTTTCTCCCACCTACCCTTAAAAGATCTATATGTATAAAAACCTAAGCAACTGTTCAACTGGTCGACCGATAGCTATGATGCACACTGACCATCAGGGGGCAGATGCTCAATGCGCAGGCATGGAAACATGGAACAGACTGATGAATCTTAGAGGAAAGGGAAAAGGGGGAAGGCGGGAATGTATTAACCAAAGATCTTATATGCATACTAGAGGCCCCTCAACCTGGCCTGCAGGAATCAGGCCAAATCTGTGCACTGGGCCTCTGACATCCTCCAAGGGGTCCCAGATTGCGAGAGGGCACAGGCCAGACCAAGGGATCCCACCAGTGCACGAATCTGTGCACCAGGCCTCTAGTTTAGAAATAAGTAGATTTAAATACAGATTCAAATATAAATAACTTCATCTGTGTAACTCTAAGGAGTTAGTTCTCTAAGGGGCATATCTATATACTCCCTAGGGCTTAGTATTATTCCTTTCTTTCTTTCTTTCTTTCATTCATTCATTCACTCGTTTATTCTGATTTAATACATTCTTTTTTAAAAATATATATATTTTATTGATTTTTACAGAGTGGAAGGGAGAGGGATAGAAAGTCAGAAACATCAATGAGATTGAGACATCGATCAGCTGCCTCTTGCACGCCCCCTACTGGGGATGTGCCCGAAGCCAAGGTACATGCCCTTGCAGGAATCGAACCCGTGACCCTTCAGTCCGCAGTCCGACGCTCTATCCACTGAGCCAAACCGCTCTCGGCGTGATTTAATACATTCTTATTAAAGAGTTCACTAGATGCCCTCTCTGATATATGGTGAAGTTTTAAAGTAAAATTTTGCCAATCTAAAGCTTCCTCTGAGACTTAGTTTCCTCATTTGTAAAATGGGGTTGTTGATCCATTCTCTGCCTTTCTTGCAGGACTATGGTGAGGGTAAAGTAAAAAAATGAATAAAGCCCTAACTGGATTGGCTCAAGGGTTCCAGGTTTGATTCCAGTCAAGGGCATGTACCTTGGTTGCAGGCAAATAACCAGTAGGGAGTGTGCAGAAGGCAGCTAGCTGATCAATGTTTCTCTCTTATCGATGTTTCTAACTCTTTATCCCTCTCTGTAAAAAAAAATCAATAAAATGTATTTTAAAAAAATATAAACACCAACACCATTAAAAAAAAAAAGAAATAAATAAAGGAGGATTCTTATGGTTGGGGACTGAGTGAATGAATGCCCCTTTTAACCTGAGCACAACATCTGCCCTTAGTAGGAATGCAGCAACTACTTGTTGAGTGAATAAAGAAACGAATGGTTGCATGAATGAATGTTGGAATAAATGCATTTCCTCCCCCTCCCTGTCATAGTTTGTCTGCTCCGATGTTAACTTCATAGACAGCCCAGCAGAGCCAGCCTTGCAGCCTGAGATAAGGCTTTTGGCGGGTGGCTCCCCATCACCCCCTCAAATGGGTGGGGACAGAGGGATAATGCCGGTGCTGGTAGAACCTCGCACAGAGACGCACCAGGATGGTCTCTAAGTACCCACGGTCTATGCGGGGCTGCCTGCCCCTGTGGACCTTAATTCTGCAGGCAGCTCTCATCATCATCTTCTTCTTCTTTGCCGACTATGACAGCTCCTCAGGGAATCAGAAGATTGTGGTGACTCATGGAGGTGAGTGCCCAGAGGGGAGGTGGTCACAGAGGCAAATAGGGTTGGGGCAAAGGAGGTCTGTGGTCCTCCAGGAGCCTAAACGGTCCTTTCCACCAAGTCTCCAAGGAAAGGGGTTCTTGTTCCAGACAATGCACAAAGATGCGGCTCACAATGTAGCTCTCTTTCAGGACCAGTGTAGGCATCACCTCTTCTAGGAAGCCTGCCTTGATTTCTCAGAACAGAGTGAGGAGCCTCCTCTTCTGTGTTCCCAGAATTCCCTTTGACAAATAGTCTTTTTTTTTTTTAATGTATTTTATTGATTTTTTACAAAGAGGAAGGGAAAGGAATAGAAAGACAGAAACATCAATGAGAGAGAAACATTGATCAGCTGCCTCTTGCACACCTCCTTCTGGGGATGTGCCTGCAGCCAAGGTACATGCCCTTGACCGGAATCTAACCTGGGACCTTTCAGTTCACAGGTCAACACTCTATTCACTGAGCCAAACCGGTTTCAGCTGACAAATAGTCTTCATTATTCCCTGCTTCCCCCAACTTCTCTCTCCTTACTAGAAGAATTTCACATTGTTGGGTTTGGAGTTTTTTTTTTAATTTATCTTTTAGGGGGTCTTTCATGCTCTTTTCTGCATTACCTTTCTTTTGGAACTTTTAGTCTATTGCCCCTCCTCCGTCCTCAGCCCTCTTCTCACTTTGAGGCTGAAAAGTCTGCATTCTGTCAGCAAATCTAAAGCCATAAGGTGTGACTGAAAGGGAATGTAGGATGGTTGTTATTTTATATATAGCTAAAAATATTTACAGATGATGATGACAGCAACTCAGGTGCCCACAAGACAGATGTCCACAGTGGTGTGGCTTTTGTTTTTCACAAACACTGAGTGAGATGAGTTTTCAAGCATCTCATGATAATGGAGGTTCCAGCAACAAAGCTGACCCTTGAGTCTGATTGGATCCTTGCTTGTTCCTTGGTGATGTCAAATGACTAGTTCACTGGAAGCAAAGGGAGGGTACCCTCAGCAATGGAAAGTAGGGCAAAGAGATGACTTAGAGAGGGAAGCCCCTGTACCACTTAGTGGGCTGGCCTAGAGGGGCTCTTGCAGACAAACGAGCCTGGGCACAGTTGTAATTCATTCAAATTTACTTAAATTCTTTTCAATCCAATACAATATAATTCAATGCATTCATTCATTCAACCCTCTAACCACCAGTGCGGGATCCAGACACGTGCTAATTAGAGCTGGTGCTCGCTGAGCTCTTTTTGTATACCAGGCACTGTTCTAAATGCTTTCACTGAACACTCACAATAACCCCAGGAGATAGGCACTATGATGATCTCTCTTTTTTCCCATGGACATTAAGTAATTTGCCCAAGATCATTCAGCTACCAATAGCACAGCACATTTAAACTTAGGCAGCTTGGTTTTAGTTTGCATGCGCTTAACCATTATTCTTCATGACCCCATTTTATAGCGAGGTTGAGTCACTTCTCATATAACCAATAGGCATGGGGGCCGGTGTTCCAACTTCATTGATTGGCTCCAGGGTCTGTGTTCTTCACCCCTATGCTGTGCTGCTAGCGTAGATATAAAGTGTCCTCAGGCACCTACTATATATAGACCCACAGAGGAGAGCCCACTACCCAGCCAGGTCATGGAGGCTCAGTAGGAGTTAATCATGTGAAAATGGAAGGCGAGCACAGCAGGAATCATTGTGTCAGTCTTGGTCGAAGCAACCAATGTGTCTGTCTCATATGGATGTTTTCTCTCTCTCCCACCCTTTCTTCCCCTTTCCACTCTTTCTAAAAAACAATGGGGGAAAATATCCTTGGGTGAGGATTAACTAACTAACTAAATGATAAATAAATAAAAATAAAAATAAGTAAAACTGGAAGTGCTAATATCTTCCTCCAGCAGCCACCTGGGGCATCTTCTAAGGTGTGTTCCCTACTCTGATGACAACTAGTCTAGATAACCTGTGATGAAGCAGAGTCAGATTCAAGAGATATTTTGGAGGCAAAATCAACTGCGCTTGGTGAAAGGGAAGTTGTCAAAGATGGCTTCAGATGTGTGGCTTGGCAGATGGAGGTGCTAGTTCCTGAGATGGGGTAAATGAACAAGGATATGTTCATTTTAGGCTTGGGGTTGCGGTGCCTACGAGATAATTAAGAAAAGCAGAGTGTGTCAGTTATCTATTGCTGCAAAACAAACCACTCCCAAACTGAGTGGCTTAAAATAGCAACCATTTAATTTGCTCACCAGCACTTGGGGCTGGGCTCAGCAACGAGGTTCTTCTGCTAGTTTCACCTGAGGTCACTCATGTAACTCCAGCCTGGAGGATTAACTGGGGCAGATAGCCTCAGATGGCATTCACATGTCTGATAGCTAGCTAGCTGTGGGTTGGCAGCTAGCCTGTGTGGTGCCAGCAGACGAGCCCGGAATTCTTCCTATGGCGACAGAAGAGTTACTGCAGTAACAGAGGGCGAGCCCCAATGTGCAGGAACTTTTCAAGACTCTGCTTGAATCATGTTTACAAGCCATTGTATCATTTGCCAAACCCAAGTTGGGAGGGATCTACATCAAAAGGCGTGACTCATTGGAGGCATTACTGTAACAATCTGTCCAAACAGAGCCTGCTCTAAGACTGCTAAATTGGGGGTGTGGGGGTGCAGCCTGGGCCCTGCACTGGGACTGCCACCCAGATCCCTCCCCCTGGACTCCTCAGAAGCAGGAGGAAGAGCTGGGCTGGCCCAGAGGGGCCCTAGCAGACAAACAAGGCCTGGGGACAGTTTGAAAGACAATAGGGCTTTGCCAGTGACACCCCCCCAAATCCTGGCACCTCCCCATTTTAGCTTTGGCTGCTCCTCTGGTTGGGAAATCACTTGTTCTCAGCTGCAGGGATGACGGTGGGATAGAGTCTGTGGGGAGGGGAAGGCAGCGTGGGGCTCCATGGATGGTACCAGTCAGGGCTGCAGTAATCTCCCCAATCAGCAGTGGAGAACAGTGTGGAGGTCAAGCCCACAGTCTGAGGCAGAAGGTGGTCCTGGCATCAGAGCTAATGGTGCTGCCGTGTCTACAGGCCAGAAGGAGGGGCAAAGGTGGGTGGGAACACTGAGCCAGGATCACTAGGTCATCCAGGCCCAAGGAGGGGTTGGGGGGGGGGGGGGGGTAACAGTCTTACCCAGTCACACAGCTAACAAGTGGCAGGCATGGGATAATAGTTACTAGTACTTACCATGCATGCAGTGCTAAATTGAGTGATTTCCAATGCTAGACAGCAAGTTCAGTGTTTACGGCAATCCTCTGATCGGGCACCACTGTTTTCAATTTCACGGATTAGGAAACTGGGACCCAGAGGTAGCGTCAAGCTGTGAACTAGAACAACCTCACCCAGAGGCCCCCACCTTTCCCCATTACACGATATATGCTGTACGGTGAGGCAGGATGGTGTAGCGGCTGTGCCCAGAGAGTCAGGATTCAGATCTCCCACCACTCTGCTAGCTGTGTGACCTTGGCATCTCTGTGCCTCCCTTTCCCCATCTGTAAAATGGGGATGATACACCGACTGCATGAGGTTGTTACAAGTTAAGGCTGTCAGGTGCTTGGAACAGAAGCTGGTATGTGGAGGGTACCGTGTGTGTGTCTGCTGTTACCAGGACAGTAATTATTGCCTCATCTCGGGCTCCTGGGACTTTTGTAAACATCTGCTGAAGGCCTGCCTTAGACGGTGAAATTCCCCTCCGACACCCAGTCCCTGGGCCACTGGAGCGCATAAATTCCTTATCAGCCAAGAACACCTTAGAGTCATTAGCTTATCGGACCAGAGGCTGATGGGCTGATGCGGGTGCAGCGCGCAGGCTCTGAGGTGGAGGCAACACCAATGAGGACACCTGGACCTGGGACCCAGCCCTGAAGGGGGTCCAGGCAGTGAGATGTGGGAGGAGCAGGTGTGGGCCTAGTGCCCTGGGAGAGGGAGCGAGAGGGAGCAGTGGGTGAGAAAAAAGAGGGCCTGAAATCATGTTATCTACTGACAAGTGTGGGGTAAATGGGCTCTGTCACCAGCTCCCAGAAACTGCCACCCTAATTTCATCCCCTGGCTGAGCACACCTCCCCTCAGGGACAGTGTGGGATCTTGGGAAGGAAGTCGCGAGCTCCTGTACCCAGCAGTGGTGGCTGCTATGCCTGATGAAGCCCCCACACAAGATCTCTCTCATCTTTAGGGCCCCGCCTCTGCCCTAATCCTGGTTACCCCTCCCCCCCCCCCCCCCCCCCCCGGCCCGCCCAATGTGCAGGTATAAATTCTCTACCAGCTGAGGCGAGTTTCTTTTTTTTTATTATTTAATTTATTGTTCAGTTTATTAATTACATTGTTCCCCCTTTTTTCCCCCTATAGCTCCCCTCCACCCGGTACCCATCCCACCCTCTGCCCTCGCGAGTTTTTTTTAAAAAATATATTATTATTGATTTCAGTGATAGATAGGAGTGAGAGATAGGAGCATCAATGATGAAAGACAGTCATTGACCGGCTGCCTCCTGCACGCCCCACACTGGGGATCGAGCCCACAACCCGGGCCTGTGCCCTGCCCGGGAATCGAACCGAGACCTCCTGGATCATAGGCTGACCATCAACCACTGAGCCACACAGGCTGGGCTGTGGCCAGTTTCTTAGCTCCTCTGTGCCTCAGTTTGCACATCTGTAAAACTGTCGTAAGGAGAGCACTCGCCTTGAGGATCGTTGTGAGAACTAGACCGGATAGTCTGTGTAAAATGATTAAAACAATGTTGGGCCCCGCTGACAAGCTTCTCTTCCCTCTTTTCTGCATGACCTGAGCCTAGCGCTGGCTCCTGGGCCTTACTGTCTCCTGCTTGTGATCAGGAGGTTAAACCTGGTCCTCAATAGCATCAGCAATTACCTTTCCCTGGTGCAGCTACCAGTATATGCCGAGCATTGGTCCTGAGGCTGCACACTTGCTCATATCAGTAGGCTTAGGAATAGCAATAGTTGCTACATTTCCTGAGCACTACGAATGGGCCACACAAGTTCTGACTTTATGCTTCACCAGCTTAACTCATCTAGTCCTTCCCTCAACCCTGCATGGCATGCATGTACTATCCCCATTATTCAGAGAAAACTGAGGCCCAAAGAGGCCAAGTGACTTGACCAAGCACTCTCAAATGACCTTTAATGTCACTCTAATTCCATGCAACCCTCTACCTCAGTGATTCTGAACCACAATGTGCCATAATAATTTTTTTAAAAAATATTTTTATTGATTTCAGAGAGGAAGAGAGAAGGAGAGAGATAGAAACATCAATGAGGAGAGAATCATGGATTGGCTGCCTCCTGCTGGGGATGGAGGTGGCAACCAGGGCAGCCATGCCTGGGATCGAACCATGACCTCCTGGTTCATAGGCTGGTGCTCAACCACTGAGACACATCAGCCGGGCGCCACAAGAATTTTTAAAGCTTGCGATACCTGGCTATTGAGTCAGGGGCACTGACCTCTTTCCCCCGAGACTGTCAACTTAAAAAAATGACAACAGGCCCAGCTGGTGTGGCTCCCTGAGGGAGCATCAACCTGTGAACCAGAAGGTCACGGTTTGAGTACTGGTCAGGGCACATGCCCAGGTTGCAGGCTCAATTCCTAATGGGGGGCACGCAGGAGGCACTTAATCAATGATTCTCTCTCATCATGGATGTTTCTAACTCTCTCTCTCTCCCTTTCTCTATAAAATCAATTTTAAAAATATTTTTTAATATGACAACAGCCAACACAACAATAGCCCTCTGATGTGAATGAATCAAAATTATACCGTTTTTGTCAGATCGGCAAAAAATAGAATATATTTTTTGATGTGCTGCAGAATTTTAGTAATTAGTTTGTGTGCCCTGAGACGGTTGAAAATCACTGCTCTCTCTTGTCTGCTTCTCTTCCTCCGCCTCGGTGTCTCCTCCCTTAGCCATCTTACAGGATGTTATGGTCATGGCGGCTCTGGGCATGGGCTTCCTCACCTCGTCTTTGTGGAGATTCGGCTGGAGCAGCGTGGCCTTCAACCTTTTCATGCTGGCCCTCGGGGTACAGTGGGCGGTCCTGCTGAATGGCTTTCTGGACTATCCCCCCTCTTGGAAAGTGGTCATCAAACTGTCCAGGTAACCCAATGGCTGCTGGATTCCTTTTGGGTTCTTGAGGGTACGGGGCCCACGAGAGTGGATTCTAGCATCAAAACTATGCAATATTTAGGACATACTTATGGTGGCAAATTGCTCATTGTTTATCTGAAGTTCAAATTCAAATTCCTAAGTCTTTTCTTTGTTATTGGGTATCATTTTGGAAAGTTACCCAGTTAATAAGGATTCAAATAAAAATCCATAGAGTTAAGACAAAAAGAAACAGAAATGTCACACTCAGCGAGAAGTCTCTTGAAAAGAAAGAAGTAGTCTCAGTCCTTAAATGCTGATCAACAAGAAATAGCCATACCTTTACTTTCTATAAATCAATGACTTTCTATGATGAATTTATTTGCATTTATATGAAATTCTAAGAACCAGAAAAATTAACCCGTGTTACTAGAAGTCAGAATAATGGTTATCCAGGGAAGGCGGTAGTCATTGACTAGGAAGGAGCACAAAGAACTTTATGGGGTACAGTAAGTGTTATTTGTTATCTTGAGTAATGTTTATACAAGGGTATATACTGACATACTCAGCTACACACTTTTAAAAAATGTTATTAGCACTTGACAGGAGGAATGAGGTAAAATTTTTCCTTAAATTTTATTGTTTGTGTTTGTTTTATGGAACTCCGAATCTCTGATGATGATAACTCTCATGTTAGGTGTCTGTGGAACTGGTCACCTCTCAGGGCCACTCCATCCTCCCCTCTGAGACCCTGCTAAACCTCTGAGCATTGTTGTGGAACATCTGTCTGTCTATGGGCCAGGCACTTGACAAACACGACTTTGTGTAAGCCTTCTAGTAGAGGTCTAACCTGGTGTACAGGCAAGGAAACAGGCTCAGAGACAGTAAGGCATGTGTCTAGGGTCACACAGCAAAGTGGTGACATAGCTTTAGCTTTGTCCTACTCCAGGTAGTCAGGACATGAAACACAGAAGAGTCAGCTCCTTACTGGCCCTGGAAAAAAAATACTCTCCACATTTTTTCTTCTAGAACATTTTAGAGCTAATCCCCATGGGGATTTGCTAACCGCAGTAGTCACATGGGATGTACCACAAGTCACTCTGGGAGCACTCTGACAGTGGAGGCCCTGGTTTGGTGTTCCTGCTGCCTGGGCGTAATGGCCCACAAGCCTTCAGCCCCTGTGTTTCAGTCCACAGGCATCTCTGGGCTGCTCCCGTCCCTGAGGTCCTGCCCGCAGGGACCTGTTTATTCCTGACTCAACCTGGAAAGGCAAGAAGAGGTCATTTACAGCCTCAGTGAACCTCCTGCCCCGCCTCTGGCCAGTGGATCCTCCCCAGTTGTGACCCCTGTTGAGACTGGCGTCACAGGCGTGAACAATGGCTTCCTCCTGACCTTTCCAGCTGGACCGGGCTGGTGGGTGGCACCCAGGCATGCCTCCCAGATGGGTCCTCTCCCTCGGCCTCGCCTGCTCTGTGAAGCCCAGCATGGCACTGAGCTGGTTCAGCCTTGAGTCATCCATGACCAGTTCCTTCAGGGCAGAGGCCTGACTTACTCAGCTTTGTCATTTATTTTCCTCACACAGTAAGGAATTCTAAATAATTCCTGGTCCCTGTGAGACTCCTTCCCTAGCCCTTTGCCCCCCGACCTTCCCTCTGAAGTCCTTGATCTTAAGCGGGACCCTCCATTGGCAGCAAGCACTGAGGAGCTGTGTCCAGACCTCAGAGCACAGGACAACGAGGTCTGAAGCTCATGTGTGTCATTAACTGGCTGTGTGGTCAGTGCCAAAAATAGTCTCCCCTTCTGGTCTCCATGTCCTCGTGGGTAAGATGGAGAGACTGCATGGTACCCTAGTACCATTCTCAGAGGTCACTTGGATTAAAATTTAAACGAGGAAGTCCTAGCCATAGCAATCAGACAAGAAAAATAAATAAAAGGCATCCAAATTGTAAAGAAGTAAAGTTGTCATTATTTGTAGATGACATGATACTGTATATAGAGAAAACTACTAGACCTAATAAATTCAATAAAGTAGCAGGATACAAAATTAATATCCAGAAATTGGTAGCATTTTTATACACCAATAATGAACTATCAGAAAGATAGTAAAAGACCTATGCTTGGAAAATTGTAAGATATTGAAGAAAGAAATTGGAGACAAAATAAATAAGTAGAAGCATATTTTGTGTTCACGGACAGGAAGAATTTACATCATTAAAATGTTCATACTACCCAAAGCAATCAATAGATTCAATGCAATCCCTATCAAAATATGACATTTTTCACAGAACTAGATCAAATAATTCTAAAGTTTATATGGAGCTACAAAAGACCCCAAATAGCCACAGCAATCATGAGGAAAAAAAGAACAAAGTTGGCGGTATCATGCTACCTGATTCAAACTATATTACAAAGTTATAGTAATCAAAACAGCATAGTACTGGGATAAAAACAGATCAATGGAACAGAATAGAGATCCAGAAATAAATCCACTCCTATATATTAAATTAATATATGTCAAAGGAGGCAAGAGTATATAATGGGATTAAAACAGTCTCTTCAATAAATGGTGTTGGGAAAATTGAACGGATATATACAAAGAAAGAAAGAAACTAGACTACCTTTTTCTACTATATATAAGAATAAATTCAAAATAGATTGAAAACTTAAAAGTAAGATCTGAAACCATAAAAATCCTAGAAAACATAGGTAGTAAAATCTCTGATATTGCTCTTAGGAATATTTTTTTTTCTAGTATATCTCCCCTTGCAAGAAAAACAAAAGAAAAAAATAAACAAGTAAAACTACATCAAACTAAAGAGTTTTGCACAGCAAAGGAAACTATCAACAAAATGAAAAATCAGCCGAACCGGTTTGGCTCAGTGGATAGAGCGTCAGCCTGTGGACTGAAAGGTCCCAGGTTCGATGCCGGTCAAGGGCATGTACCTTGGCTGCGGGCACATCCCCAGTAGGGGGTGTGCAAGAGGCAGCTGATCGATGTTTCTCTCCCATCGATGTTTCTGACTTTCTATCCCTCTCCCTTCCTCTCTGTGAAAAATCAATAAAATATATTTTTTAAAAAATGAAAAATCAACCTACTGAAGGGGAGATTATATTCATTAATGATACAACATCACTAATCATCAGATAAATGGAAATTAAAACTATAGTAAGATATTATTTCACACCTGTCAGAATGGCTATTGTCAATAAATCAATAAACAACAAATGTTGGTGAAAATGTGGAGGAAAGGGAATCCTCGTACATTGTTAGAGGGACTGCAAATTGGTGCAGCCACTATGGAGAACAGTATGGAGTTTCCTCAAAAAGTTAAAGCCAAAACTACCTTGTGACCCAGCAATTCCACTTCTGAGTATGTATTTGAAGAAATCCAAAACACTAATCTTAAAAAATATATGTATGCACCCCTATGTTCATTGCAGCATTATTTACAATAGCCAAGACTGGAAGCAGCCCAAGTGCCCATAAATAAACAACTAAATTAAGAAGATGTGGTCCATATATACAGTGAAATATTACTTGGCCATAAAAAAGAATGAATTTTACCACTTGTAAAAACATGGATGAACATACAGAATATTATGCTCAGTGAAATAAGTCAGACAGAGAAAGGTAAATACCATATGATTTCACTCACATGTGGAATCTGAAGAACTAAATAAATAAACAGATAAAACAGAAACAGACTCATAGACACAGAGAACAGACTGATGGTTGCTGATGGGAGGGGTGGGAGGCTGGGTAGAAAAGTGAAAGGATTAATAAATACAAATTGGTAGTTACAATATACTCTTGGGGATGTAAAATACAGTCAGGGAATATAGTCAGTAATGTTGTAATAGCTATGTATGGTGCCAAGTTGGTGCTGGAATTATGGGGGGATCTCCTCATAAATTATATAAATGTCTAATCACTATGCTGTGCACCTGAAACTAATATAAAATAATATAGAATATCAACTGTAATTGAAAAAAATTTAAATGAGGTGATATAGTTGCAAGCCTGTTACACATGATGCTGAATAAATTATTATTATTGTGATGTTGGTTGTAGCAGCATCATCAACGCCCAAGTGGAAGGGGGGTGTCTCGAGTGCAAGGTGCTCAGGGGAGGATGGGTTGGTTTAACCACCATGTATTGTTCTAGCCAGTGCCACCTCCCCCAGGAAGCCCTCCTTGGTGAGCCCACCCTATACTGTTCTTTCCCTTCAATGTCTCCCTCTCTAGCTTTGTTATATCAGGGTTCACAATGTCAGGCAGCCCTATCTCCCCGGCTGAATCATAAGTTCCTCAAAAACAAACATTGTTTTAACCTCACACTGAGCTTGCTCATTGGCCAAGAGGGGAAGGAATGAGTAACAGTGCTGATAGTGCCAGCTTCTGCTCCTCAGCAGTTCTTTGTGCCGCCACGGTGCTAGTCACACTGGCACGAATATTCCTTCTAACCCCCACAGTACTACCATGGGGTTCTACTGTCTTTCTTAGTCCACAGCTAGGGAAACAGGCTCAGTGAGATTAAATAGCTGCTCAAGTGGAAAAGCTGAGACTGGAAGCCAGGCTTGTCCTACTTCCAAACCCTGTATTTCTCCACTACCCCGGAGAGGGAGAGAGTGGGGTGGCGGGTGGCAGGCGAAGAGCGCCCTCTACTGAGCATTTGTGAGCAATGACGGCAGAAGAGAAGCACGGGCAGAGTCCCAGCTGTCAGATCCCAGGAGGGGCCCGGGGACGTGTGGCCTGTGACTCACAGTGACATTCCTAGAGAACCTCAGCACCCTCAGTGTGGATGAGAGATCAGTCTCTCTCCCCGAGTGTCGATGCCACCCTGATGGGGGACAGGGACGAGGGACACCCCAGGCTGGGCAGCACCAGTCCCCGTGTAGGTGGAAATCTTGCCTTCCTGTTCTCCTGTGTCCCAGTTTCTTTCTTTCCTTCTTCCTTCCTTCCTTCCTTCCTTCCTTCCTTCCTTCCTTCCTTCCTTCCTTCCTTCCTTCCTTTCCTTTTTAATATATATATATATATATATATATATATATATATATATATATTGATTTTTTTTACAGAGAGGAAGGGAGACGGATAGAGAGTTAGAAACATCGATGAGAGAAAGATCTCAATCAGCTGCCTCCTGCACACCCCCTCCTGGGGATGTGCCCGCAACCAAGGTACGTGCCCTTGACCGGAATCGAACCTGGGACCATTCAGTCCGCAGGCTGACGCTCTCTCTATCCACTGAGCCAAACGGGTTTCGGCTGTCCCAGTTTCTTGAACAGTACCAGACAGAGAGTAAGAAGATCCTCAACAAGTGTTAGTTAAGTGAGCGAATGAACGAGTGAATGAAGGAGAGTCGTCCTTCCTTCCTCGTCCTCCCGTCTCGCCCTCTCTCCCAGGCTCCGGCACGCGGCCATGAGCGCCATGTCCGTGCTGATCTCTGCGGGTGCCGTCCTGGGGAAGGCCAACCTGGCGCAGCTGGTGCTGCTGGTGCTGATGGAGGTGACAGCCTTTCGCGCCACGAGGATGATCAGCCAGCATTTCCTCTCTGTGAGTCACGGTGCTGCGAGGGGGGGCGCGGAGGTGGAAAGGGGGGCCTCTGTTTGGTGAGGCTTCTAGGATTGTAAGTAACACAGCCAGGCCCAAATGGGGTGACAAAAGTGGGTCTATGCTAAATGTTTAAACTGCAAATGAATGCCTTTCGCTTCCAAAACGTGACACTGTAGGAATCACAAGATAATTGTCAGATGCATAAAAAGATCATTCATCCCCCACATCTCCTAGTGGTGGTCTGGCGAGCTGCGTGGCCAACGTCTTCTTTCAAACCAGTCAGTGGCGTCACGAGCTGTACATGGGGTCTCAGGGGGAAACTGTCAGAGGTCTAAGGCTGAGGCCACGTGAAGGTGAGCCCAGGCGGGATGGCGTTCCAGCTCTTCTGCGGTAGTTCTGACCCTGCGGTGAGGTACCACAGGTGAGAACGCTGATGCCCAAGACCACACAGCAAGGGAGTGGCGTTTGTCTCATTACTAAAGAGGTTAACTTTGACCACTTGTTAAGAAGGTTATTTCGATCATTTGGGTTTGTGGTGATGGTGGCTTGAACCAAAGTGAGATCGCTGAGGTATAGTGGTGAAGATTCCGCCAATTCTGGATTTTTAAAAATATATATTTTATTGATTTTTTACAGAGAGGAAGGGAGAGGGGTAGACAGTTAGAAATATCCATGAGAGAGAAACACCGATCAGCTGCCTCCTGCACACTCCCCACCGGGTATGTGCCTGCTACTAAGGTACATGCCTTTAACCAGAATCAAACCTGGGACCCTTGAGTCTGCAGGCCGACACTCTATCCACTGAGCCAAACTGGTTAGGGCAATTCTGGATATTTTTTTTTTGAAGGCACAGTTGACAGGATTCAGGAGTAGCCCACTAAGTGAGTTATTAAGGATTACTAAATTCGATATTTATAAAGCAAAATTAGCATATATGTAGGATGTACGAAGGACTTCAGTTCAGTTATTAGAAGTCTAGCTGTTTCATGTTGCAAAGTTTACATCACTTATCACTCCATGAAATTCTGCTGAAAAATAGGAAGCAGTCAGGGCATGGCCATGTGGCTCTCGGCCCCACCTTAGTGGACCTTGGCCTAGAGTATTTATTTATTTATGTTAATCCTCACCTGAGGATATGTGTGTTTTTTTACATTAATTTTAGAGAAAGAGGAAGGGAGAGGCAGAGGGAGAGAAAGAAACATCAATGTGAGAGAGAAACATTCGGTTGCCTCCTGCACACACCCTGGACCCCCCAACTAGGGATCAAACTCACAACTGGGTATGTGCCCTGACTGGGAATTGAACTTGTGACCTTCCAACCAACTGAGCCACACCTGCCAGGACTGGCCAAAAGCATTTAAAAGCTACTGGTAGAGCTGAAACCGGTTTGGCTCAGTGGATAGAGCGTTGGCCTGTGGACTGAAGGGTCCCGGGTTTGTACCTTGGGGATCAAGGGCATGTACCTTGGCTGCAGGCACAATCCCCGTAGGGAGTGTGCAAGAGGCAGCTGATCAATGTTTCTCTCTCATCGATGTTTCTGACTTTCTATCCCTCTCCCTTCCTCTCTGTAAAAAAATCAATAAAATATATTAAAAAAAAAAAAAAAAGCTACTGGTAGACCAGTGGTGTGGTTCAGTGGTGGAGTGTTGACCTGTGAACCGGAGGTCACACTTGGATTCCTGGTCAGGGCACATGCTGGGGTTACAGGCTCAGTCCCTAGTTTGGGGTGTGCAGAAGGCAGCCAATCAATAGTTCTCTCTCATCATTGATGTTTCTCTCTCTTTTTCTCTCCCTTCCTCTCTGAAATGAATAAAGATATAGTTTAAGCCACTGTGGAAGACAGTATAGAGTTTCCTCAAAAAGTTAAAAATGGAACTTCCATTTGACCCAGTAATCCCACTTCTAGGACTCTACCCCAAGAAACCAGAAACACCAATCAGAAAGGATATATGCACCCCTATGTTCATAGCAGCACAATTTACAATAGCTAAGATTTGGAAATAGCCTAAGTGACCATCAGCAGATGAGTGGATTAGAAAACTGTGGTACATCTACAGAATGAAATACTATGCCACTATAAAAAAAAAAAAAAAAAAACCTTTTACCATTTGCAACAACATGGATGGAACTAGAGAGCATTATGCTAAGCAAAATAAGCCAGTTGGAGAAAGATAAATATCACACAATCTCACTCAGATGTGGGATATAATGATCAACTTAATTTGATGAACAAGAATAGATCCAGAGACAAATGGCGGGGAGGTGGGGGGGTGTAAGAGAGCAACCAAAAGACTTGTAAGGATACATATTAGCATAACCTATGGACACAGAAGACACTGGGGCAGTGGGGGTTTGCCTGGGGTGGGAATGGCTGGGGGCGAGGGGGGTAGTCAATAGGGGAAAAAGGAGACATATGTAAAATTTTAGACAATAAATTTAAAATATATATATATATATATATATATATATATATATATTTAAATAAGAAGTAAAAATAAAAGCTACTGATAAGACCAACCAGCAACGTCCCTGGAATAGACACTCAGCTGCTCACGGGGCTCCTCTGGAAGGGGAACTGCTGGGCTGGATAAGCTTCAAGTACCCGTCTCATGACTTCAAGTCACCCCTCCTCTGTGAAGCTCAGAACTTTCTCAGGGAACGTGGGGGTTCACTCGTGGGCAGAGGGTGCGACACTCACTGCTCCCGCTGGGTTGGTTGCAGGCAGAGGACCACGTAAGCATGATGCAAATCCACGTGTTTGCGGCCTACTTTGGGCTGGCGGTGGCCTGGTGCCTCTCCAGACCCCTGCCCAGGGCAGCGGAGGAGAAAGACCAGAGGACGACGAGCCCCAGTCTGTTTGCCATGCTGGGTAAGGGCGAGGCGGGGGGAGATCTCGTACCTGGGGTTGAGCAAGAGGCTCCAAAACTCTCTCACCAGCTGCCCCGGTGGCTGAAGCCTCTCTACCACGACGCATTTCCCCATGTGGCGCTGGGTGAATTCAGACCTTTGAGTGAAGCCTTCTCCTCCTACCCTCTTCATTCACACCCAGAGGAGAGGAAAACCCCCTCCATTGGAGAGTCAATAAGTTTACCCAATCTGTTTGGCCTCAACTTAAAGGCGGGAACTGGACAAGGGAAGAAAGTGGGGCCCCCGAAGTGGAGGAAAGGAGAGGGGAGGAACTGGAAAGTGAAAATGGTGTATTTTGAAAAGCTGCAGGGAACATGATGAACTCAGACGGCTGGGAGAGGCTTAGAGGCTCATGAACCTCAGTGAGCTCCACAGCAGCCACTGGGTGTCAGACCACAGGGCTGGAGGAAGGCAGCGTGCCATCCTTTAAAATACGCATTTGGCCATCCCAGGCTGGGGTCAGGAGGTCTGGGGGTTGGCGATTAGATTCTCATGGCCTTGGCTTTGCTGCCTGTGAAGTATGTTAGCTGGGCCCTAGCGACTTGAGACGTCAGGAAGGACACGTGTCCGAAGTCACAGCTCTAGAGAGTGAGCCAGCCAAGATTTGCCTGCTCCGGGCTAGTCCCGTCTGAAGTCCGCCCGGGCTCGGGCTGCGGAGCAGGAGACCTGGCTCTGGCCACTGACCCTCTCTAACCCCCAGGCACCCTCTTCCTGTGGATGTTCTGGCCGAGTTTCAACTCTGCTCTGCTGCCCATACCACACGAAAGGAAGAACGGCGTGTTCAACACCTACTACGCCCTTGCGGTCAGCGCAGTCACGGCCATCTCCCTGTCGGCCCTGGCTCACCCCCAAGGGAAGATCAGCATGGTGAGGAGGGGGCTGCCCTGGGCCGCACTTGGGTCTTCTAGGCCCCACACACACGTTCACAACCCTCCCCCCAGCCCCTGCCCCTGGGTTTGGGTGTGGGAGCCTTGTCTGCCGTGTCTTGGAGCCCAAGGGAGAGCGGCAGCTTGTAAAATGGGCGCTGGAACTTAGGAGGCTGCGCAGTGCTGCAAGGCTTACTAGGAGACGTGATTTAGTCCAGCAGCATCGGCATCAAACAAACCCAGGTTTGAACCCCATTTCTGCTAGTTATTAAAGCCAGCTGCCAGGAGCAAGAGTTAGTGGGAGATTGGGGAGGGGGGGCGGAGACTAGAATAGAATGTGTCAGCCTTCCCTCTTAACCCAAGAAATGTCAAGATTGGACTAAGAATCCGAAGTAAAGAAGTAGGTTCACCCAGCCACATGGCCTTAGTGAAGCCACTTAAACTTTATATGCAACGTGCTTCATGTGGAGTTAAATTCTGGCCAAACATTAGCTGCTATTATCAATGGACTGGGAGATCGTGTGAGTTTTGGGTGGAGGAGACGGTGAGAGTGCAGAGCTAAAGACAAAGCAAGTTCCCATGGTGCTCAGGGCATGCAGTCAGCCAGCCAGAGGTGGTGGGGGGAAAGCTAGACAGGCAGTGGGGCCTGGAGTGGAGAGAATGAGGCCACGGTGACAGGTTAACCGTACTAAGGGGAGGCAGGGGTCCCCACAGGTGAGCTCCATGGAGACAGGTAGTCTGGGGTCAAACAAGGTGGGGTCATCCAGGGAGGCAAGTTTGGCCAACAGGTCAGGGAAGCCCAGAAGCTGGCCCAAGGGCCAGCCCTCCTAGACCTGATCAGAGTAGAAGGGGGCAGGGGTAGGGGGGTGGGGGGACGAAGCCTAAGAGGAGGCAAGACCTAGTCCAGAGGAATGAAGGACAGAGCAGAGATGTGATCCAGAATTTGGCTTATTGGGTCCATACAGGTAGCATAGGCACCAAGCAGCAAACACTAATAATAAAAATAATAAAAATTGTAATAATGGCTTATATTTATTGGGCATTTACTCATGTTCTATTCCAGGCACTGAGCTAAGGGGGTTTTTTGGGTTTGTTTTTTTTTTTACATGTGGCAGCTCATTTATTTCTTACAATAACCTCATTAAGCAGGTACAATCAAAACCCCATTACCTGGTAGAAAAGTTGAACCACTGAGCTGTTCAGTGCCCGGGGACACTCACTGATGGGTGTGAGGGTGGCTGAACGCTGAGAAAGTAGACTCTCAAGCTGATTCCCTAAATGCCGCCCAATCGGGGTGACTGCTCCCTGAGCCTGAGAAGTGGGGTAAAGAGAGACCATTGGTAAAGTCCAGGTAGTTTCAACAGGGGAGTGGATGGTTCCAGGACCCCCGAAGCAGGAATGACCTCACAGGAGTGCCTGACTACCAGCTCACTGAGGAACTTGGGGAAGGTGCTGTCCTCTCTGTGTCTCGCTTCATTCACCCACAAGCTCTTTCTTTGCAGACTCATATCCACAATGCAGTGCTGGCGGGAGGCGTGGCTGTGGGTGCCTCGTGCCACCTGATTCCTTCTCCTTGGCTGGCCATGGTGCTGGGCCTCGTGGCTGGGTTCATCTCCATCGGGGGAGCCAAATGCCTGCCGGTAAGGAGCTGCTTTGTCTGGGACCAGAGGACCCTGGGACCATGGTGGACCACCATGTGGTACCAGAGGCTGTACCAGGCAGCTGTGGGCACCCTCTCCATTTAGCTTCAAAGCTCAGGGTGAAGGACCCACCCAGGCTGGATGGTGCATGTGTTAGGATCTGGGGGTCAAGTAGTGGAACCCATTCAAGCTTGCTCAGACGTAAGGGGGAGTTTTTTATAAGGCCCCTGGGATGTCATGGGACCCAAGGACAGGAGTGCTCCTGGGAGCCCAGGAATGGCTGGCATCAGGGATGGGAGTGCTTTGGGGAGCCCAAAAAGTCCCTTATCTCCTCTCTTTGTTTTTCCCGAATATCCGCTTTATTCTCACTCTGTAGACTTCCTTTCTGTTCTCCTACTGCGACCCCACACGGTGGAGTGGAGCATCTTTTCAAAAAGCAGCTGGGTAACACCGAACTCCAAGTTCTTTGGAAGAGCTCTTGGTCTGACTTGGGTCCTGTGCCCGTCTTTGGCGGGGCGGGGGCGGGGGCGGGGCAAGCTGTACACACAGGGCGGCTGCCCATGAACCGTGATAATGAGGATGGGAAGGGCAGCACCTAGAAGAAAGATGCTGTCTGATCATTTAGGTCAGTGGTCGGCAAACCGCAGCTTGTGAGCCACACTCGGCTCTTTGGCCCCTTGAGTGTGGCTCTTCCACAAAATACCACGGCCTGGGCAAGCCTATTTTGAAGAAGGGGCATTAGAAGAAGTTTAAGTTTAAAAAATGTGGCTCTCAAAAGAAATTTCAATCATTGCACTGTTGATATTTGGCTCTGTTGACTGATGAGTTTGCCGACCACTGGTTTAGGTCATGCCCACTTCTAATTGTTTAGTTCTTCTAAGTGGATGGCTTTTTCTTCCTTCAAAATTCGACAGGCACAGGTAATACCAGAATACTTCATTATAGCCCATTTGTTGTTGATACACTTCTAAAGGAAATATTTAAGAACCACAAACCTTCATGGCTTTTGAAGGGTTGGTGGAGAATAAAGGAGCATACTTTTGGGTGGCACAGGAAGCTGAATTTGACTGGCAGTGGATATTCAGGGAAGCAGTTTCAACCCCAGATAAGGAAGAAATTACCAGTAGTTTAATTTGAGCAAAGTCTGATTTTCATCTTTGGACTAGGAATAGATGTCTTTTATCTCTTCTGGCTCCGAGGCCCTATGATGAAAGGAGGAAGTACACGGAAGGAAAAAAACAGAAAAAAAAAAAAAACCACACAGTGTTCAGCAGATATGGCCGAGCAGTTGAGCATCTAGCCAGAAACGAAGGGGTCACGGTACAATTCATGGTCAGAGTCCAGTAGGGGGCCTGCAGGAGGCAACGGACTGATGATGTTCATTTCCCATCAATGTTTCTCTCTATTCCTCTCTAAAAATCAAATTTTAAAACCGTATTTTAAAATGCATAAGTTATCATCAGTCTTAGAGTCCATCACTTTATCTGTGCTTCGGCTTCCTTGACTCTATCTCTGGGGGAACAATTCAAGGATGATTCACTCACTTATTCATTCACTCGTCACATATGTCTTAGCATTCATCCTGCTTCCCAAAGTATAGTGCAGTGAGGAAAGGGGACAAATAAGCACAACTCGGTGTGAAGATTCTCCAGGGCATCTAAGCCACGAGGCATCAGGAAATGCTTCCCAGAGCAGAGGATGTCTGTGCTGAGCACTGACAAGTAACTATTAGCCAGACAAAGAAGTGGGACATGAATTCCAGGCAGGCGATCAGTGTGTTCAGAGGCTCAACAGTGAGAAGAGCCCATGGCCCAGCCGGAAACAGGAAGATATTCTCTTGACTGAAGCGTTGGGTTCACCTGGGAGTGTGGTGGGATTAGAGTTTTGAAAGATGGCAGGTGCTCAGGTATAGCTCCTGAGCTAGCTGAGGAGTCTGGGGTTTTATTCTGAAGACAGTGGGGAATCTAAGGAGAGAAGTAGCCTGAACAAATTCTCATTTGCAGCCATATCGGTTGGCTGATGGCCATCGGGAGGCTATGTGGTGAGGTGGAGGAGCAGTGAATGGGAGTCTCAGGGTGTGGTCACATTCTTTTCTTCTGACTTTTATTCTCATCACCCATTTGTCTTTGGATGGCAGTTAAGTTTGGGCTAGATCAGTAGATCTTAATACCCTCCCAGGGACATGTGGCAGTATCTGGAGACATTTTTGGTGGACACACTGGGTTGGGGGTGCTACAGGCATCTAAAGGGTACAGGCCAAGGATGCAGTTAAGCACCCTACAATGCACAGGACAGCACACTCACAACCCAGAATTATAGCCCAAAATGTGAGTAGTGCCTGGGTTAGATCCTTGCTTCTCCAAGTGTGGTCAGTGGACCAGCAGCACTGGCATGCCCTGGAACTTGGTTAGAAATGCAGAATCACAGGCCCCAGACCTTCTAAATCCAACTCTGTGGGTTACCAGGCTCCCCAGGTAATGTGAGTGCCCAGGCACGTCTGAGAAGTGCTTCTTACGTGAGCCTAAAGCCCATTCCTCTGGGTGGTCCTGGTGAAAAGGGTGATCGGGAATGTCAGTCTTATGGGCAGATCTATTGATGATGACGTTTGTCCCCAGGTGTGTTTGAACCGCGTGCTGGGGGTCCATGACACTTGCGGCGTGCACTACACCTTTGGCTTGCCGGGTCTGCTCGGAGGCATCACCTACACTGGGCTGATGGTGTATCTGTCAAGCTCGTTCAAGGATCCCATGTGAGTCGCTTGGCTTATTCCCCCCCACCTACCTCAAGAAGCAGTGTGCCCAGAGCTCTGAGCTGGTGCATGCATTCAGGGCCAGGCACTCAGCAGACCTCAATGAGTATTTGTTAGCCAATTTATTCAGAAATTCTTCCCAGCCCCTAACTTGTGTGGAGTGATCACCTCTTCAGGTCACTTCTTCCTCCCAAAGGGGGGCAGCTTAGGTGCCAGGCAAAAGCAGATAGCCCCGAGAACCCCCAAAACAGACCGAGCAGGGCAACCAGGCCCAAGGCAAGTGAGTGAGTCCATGTTTCAACCTTTGATGGTGTAGGTCTCGTGAGGAGTGTGCCATGGAGTCAGACTGGTCTTGACCTCTGACAAGCAGGGCATGCTCCCTAACTTCTCTGAGCTTGGTCCCCTGGGTTTAAATAAAGATAATGATAATACCTCCCTCATAGGATTATTGGAGTCTGCCTGAGGCCAGGAACCCTGTGGTTTAGAGGATTAAATAAGTGAATGCAGGGAAATGGTAGGCCCTCTCCTAGGCATTGGCAAAAGATTCAAAATCATTAGGAAAATTGTGTGGGCCATATTCCAGGCCGCTAATTTGGGACATCTGGACCATTTGCCTTCTAGATCCCAAGTTCTGTGATGCCATGGCTCTCCTAGAGCAGTGGTTCTCAGCAGCATCAACATCACCTGAGCACTGGTGAGAAGTGCAAATTCTAATATCAGGGGGCTCAATTTCCAAAGTATATGATTGTCCAGCCACTAGGCTATAAACCTGAAACTAATACAAAATAATTTTGAATGTAAGCTGTAATTGAAAAATAAAATTCAAATTAAAAAAAAAAAAAGAGCCCTAGCCGGTTTGGCTCAGTGGATAACGTGTCAGCCTGAAGACTGAAGGGTCCCGGGTTGATTCCGATCAAGGGCACATGCCCAGGTTGTGGGGTTGATCCCCAGCAGAGGATGTGCAGGAGGCAACCGATCAGTGATTCTCTCTCATCATTGATATTTCTATCTTTCTCTCCCTCTCTCTTCCTCTCTGAAATCAAATAAAAAATATATATATTTTTAAAAGGAAATGCAAATTCTAGCCCACCCAAATCTGCTCAATTAGGAATCGGGAGGTAGGGCCCAGGAGTCTGTGTTTCAACAAGCCTTCCCGGTGATTCTCATGCAAACTTGAGTATTACTGGCCTGGAGAACACAAAAACCGTCAACCAGTGCTATATCGGTGAAGGAGGAACAACCCACTCTCCAAAGAAAACAAAATCCTAACTTAGTGCATTTGCTGATCTCTGTGGTGCTAACACTCCCACCATGGCTGCCATCAAGGGGACACCACTGGACATGGAGCTGGGGAGAGATGAGAACACGGGCCGGAGCCTGTGAGGCCTGCCTCCAACACACTCTGCAAGTCAGCTCGCACCAGGACGAGACCGCTGAGGACCAAGAAGTTGTTCTTTCTCCTCTGCAGGAACCCGGCAAAGGGAAGGGCCCAGGGACAGCGTTGACCTCTTAGGAGGCCTTCGTAAGTAAAGGACACAGGCTTCAGGGACAGATTGAGTGTACACCATGCAAGGTCACATGTTCCCTGGGACCAGGCAGCAGAGGACGGGGAACTGAGACTGTGCCTGTGGGAGTAGAGTGGTGGGGACATCCCCTATTGGGCAGGAAGTGAAAACACATGTGAGAGTTTGTGGTTGGGGTTTGTAATGTGAGTTTTGCACTCCCACAAAAGCTGACTTGCAAGAGAGAGAGAGGTAAACAGCTGGCCCATTAGTTTGGCCCTGTGATAAATGAGTCCCAAGTAGACAAATTACAGAGCCTAAGAAAACACAGTTAAAACAAGTATTCCATTGTGTGAATACAGCACAATTCACTGATCCATTATTGATGGCCATTTGGGCAGTTTCCAGTTGGGAGCTATTAGGAACATTCTAGTGTTGCTGCTATAAACATCCTAATGTTGTGGGGGAACATAAGGATGCACTTCAAGTGAAAATATGCCTAGAAGTGGGATCGGCGGACCATACAGCTTGCAAACATCCATTTGATTGGATACTACCAGTTTTCCACTGTGGTTTGCACCAATCTATATACATATATTCTCTAACACACCATGGTTTCCTTCTTTTGTATGTTAGCCTTGTAGCCATCGAACTTAATTAACATGCATTGTTAATTTCCCTGGTAACTAAGTGGAGCACTTTTCATATGCTTGTAGGACATTTTTTTTTTTTGAAATGTCTATTCAAGTTTTTTTGCCCATTTTCTATTGTGTTGTTTTGTCTTTTCCTTGATGATTTTTAGGAATTCTTTGTCTATTCTGGATATAGATCCTTTATCAGATATACTGTGAATCCCTTCTTCCACTCTGTGGGTTATCGTTCACTTTCTTAAGGTGTCTTCCCCGAACAGTTCTTAACTTTAATATGGTCCAGTTTATCACTGTTCCCTTTATCTCTACTGCAAGGTCATGTCAATGTCCTCTCAGTGCCGTTCAATTGTTTGAAGTTCTGGGGTTGCCTTGAAGGACAACACACAGGGAAGCACGTTCAAGAGGGGTGGGCAGGGGAGAGGAATCTGATAGCCAAACTGTACCCTTCCTTGACTTGATAGACATAAAGCCTTCATCTTTACTGGCCTAATGAGGAAACTCGGGGCTCTGAGAGGGTGACTTTTCCAGGGCCACACAGCTGGTGACAGAACTGGGACTTGAACTTGGTCTTTTTAGCTCCTGGTCTAGTTCATTATCCAGGGGTCTGAGGATTAAAGTAAGCCCAAGAGGTTCTCGTAACTCCCCTCCTCCATGTCTGCATGGCTTTGCAGGAAAATGACAGGGGAATATACCACCAGGAAGAGGACACTTGTTCCCAATGGCCCTTCCTGACAGAGTCACTACTCATGCAAGCTGTGCTTCTTGTCCCCATGACCTCTGCAGCCTGACCCTGACCATCTTTGCTTTGTCATTTCCAGGATCGGCTACCAGGTGCTCTTCCACACCGGGACACTCAGCTTGTCCATGGCGATGGGTCTAGCATCTGGTGTCCTCACAGGTCAGTGTGTGCCACCCTCCCACCACTGCCCAGCCCGGGGCCTGGGTTCAGAGTGCATCTGCCCCGTGGCTGGATGTGCACAAGCCCATCCTGTTACCTGTGAGCCCACCTCCTCAGCTCCAGCCAAACGATTGAAAAACACACAATCAGAATCACATCATCCCAGAACTGGAAAGGCCCCCAGAGGTCACCTGCAACAGGTGTGGACTCTGCGGGCCAGGGAAAGGAAGAGTGGATTGCAACCTCTTAGAGCCAGGACTGGTGATGCACCCAATTTTGTACAGAAGGCCAAGGAAATCCTTATGCCAAAACGCTTACCTGAGGATATCCATAATATTATTTGGTTCAGCAAATATTTACTCAATATCTACTATGAGCCTGGCACTATTCTTTTCTTTAAAATATATGTTACTGATTTTTTACGGAGAGGAAGGGAGAGGGATAGAAAGTCATTAATACTGATGAGAGAGAAACATCGATCAGCTGCCTCCTGCACCCTCCTTATGGGGGATGTGCCTGCAACCAAGGTACATGCTCTTGACCGAAGTCGAACCTGGGACCTTTTAGTCCACAGGCTGATGCTCTATCCACTGAGCAAACTGGTTTCGGCAAGCCTGGCACTATTCTTAAGCATGAGGGACAAAGCAGTGAATAAAACAATGTCCTGATCTCATGCAGCTGACATTCTAGTCAACAAAAATAGGCAAATAAATGCTCTGCAAGATGGTGGTAAGTGCTTGAAGATAGCTAAATCAGAGTGGGGGGACTAGGCCGTGTGAGGGGTGCCTGCTCTTTTGGAAGGGTGGTAAGGGAAGGCCTAGCTAGTAAATCTTTGAACAGAGACCTGAATGGAGAGGAGGGAGATTTACAACGTGCTTATTTGGCAGAAGAGCATTCTATGAGAAGGAACAGCATGTGCAAAGGCCCTGAGGCGGGAACATGCATTGTAGGAAGTCAGTGTAGCTGATGTGGGTAGAGTGAGGGGGAGAGTGGCCGGGGTTGAGGACAGAGTGGTAGCAAGGAGTCAGGCCACTCTGAGAGTGAGGAGCTTTTGGTGGTCTTTAAATGAGGATTGAAGTATGCTTTTGCTTCTGCAACATGATAGAACAGCAAATAATCTGGGGGAGTTGCTAATTTGCCAATCTTACTTATATGCCAGGTGAAAATAGGCATTCTGTTCAGAAACATTCACTTTTATTCTATAAGTGAACAGCTTTTATGGGTTAGACATTCATATGGTGTGTCCCTAAGCAGGGAGTGGGTGCCAAACAAGAGACCAAGTAGCATAAGCAGATACTAATGAATTGTGTGGTGCTAAGCACTTTACTTCTCTTCCCTGGGCTTGGCTGGCTTCTCTGTATAATGGAAGGGTTATGGTAACTAATCATTTGGCTTCCTTTCAGCTCTGAAACATGTATGGAGGGACTTTTTGGAGTTATTTGGGTGGTTTTAGAGAGAGAGTAAAATTGCCTAGAATTACCTTAATGTACCATCTGGCCTCAGCTTTTGAGTGTGAGGTAATTAATTAAATTCAAATGAGAAAAATGCTTTCATCCATAAATTTACATTCTATTCTGGGTGGAGTGGTTCTGTTTAGCAAATGAAAGTATAAGGTGCCCATTATTTTGAATTCAGGTTAACAGAGCATTCTGTATTTTATCTGGCAACCCAACACCCAGGCTCTCCCACCCTTCACCAATATCACCGAAGTGACATGGGTTCACTGCCGGTAAAGGACGCTGGGGGCGGGGTGTTCATGCTCTAATGGGTTAGAAAGAGGAGTGGAAAAGAACCTAGATTAGTCCTCGAGGAGTTAAAACCAATGAGCGTTCCTCCTCACAAAAGAACTTGGACAGCAGAAGAGGAAAGTGGCCTCCAAGCAACCAAAATAGCACCAACTGCCCTCTGAAAGCCAAGCATTTTACCCGTCAAGAGACCCCATTACTTGGAATCTGTCTATGCCATTTAAGGTACAACCCCATCGGTATGGTTGTTGGGTTTCCGACTCAGGACGATTAGAAATAGACTAGCAGTAGGTAGGTCCCCGAGGTAAGGCACACAGGTATGTGAGAAGAGAAAGCACAGCCTCACAGAGGACAAGAAATTCTTAACATCAGACACAACACAGACAGCTCGGGCTGTTGGACAACAGGCCGACAACCCTTGACAGCTGTCTACCTGTGTTCAATAGCAATTCATAAGTGGATGTTCCCAGCAACAGTTCTGGTTTTTTAAAGATCCTAAATATATTCAGTGATGACAAGAAAATGCAATATGGATTTACGTATTTAGGTGGATTTTCAATAGTGACAAGTAAGCCTCAGCTGCCTGGAAAATTCATGTCAGTGATAGAGCTCATTTCTGAGTAATTCTAGCAAAACGAGACATGCTAATTGTACCTTACCTGCCAATATCAGTTAAAGGCATGCACAACAGGGAAATATGACTATGCACGCGCCAACTCTTATTAATCTTACTACTGAACACACTGAGACTGATCATCATTAAAAACACACGGATAAATCTGTGAATGGCATGTCCCTGCTTCCTGTGAAAGGTAAACGCTCACTTCTTGGATTCTGGGAAGTTCGGCAGGTTTTACTCAGTGGCAGAATGCACAGGGCCGAGCTCTCCGGGCAGAGCCTGGAGAGGTGAAAACAACAAGGACAAAAGCAAGTGGTTGTAAATAACTTTCCTAACTACACAAGTGGAACCTTGAGCTGAGGTTGCTGGGAGTTTATAGTATTGGACCTACAAGGTGCTTACTTTGTTTGAGCTGCTCTCCATGGTAGCTCTTGCGTTTCAAATGGATAAGCTGTCACGTGGGGGCACTGTCTGGGAGGGCTGTTCTAGTCCATCTCAGGAAGTGTGTCAGACCCATGGTTTTCCTACACCTCTCAGAGTTAATCAAAACCTTTTAGAAATAATTGCTCTTGCCAGTTCCTGTTAAAAGATGTCTATAGGCCCTGACTGGTTTGGCTCAGTGGATAGAGCGTCGGCCTGCACACTCAAGGGTCCCAGGTTCAATTCCGGTCAAGGGCATGTTCCTTGGTTGTTGGCACATCCCCAGTAGGAGGTGTGCAGGAGGCAGCTGATCTGTGTTTCTCTCCCATCAATGTTTCTCTCTACCCCTCTCCCTTCCTCTCTGTAAAAAATAAAAAAATATATATATATATTTTAAAAGATGTCTATAGGATTAATTACATGGGCCCAGGAAGAACAGTGCTTCCATTTGTCTGTCTCCTCGTTGTGGGAGGGAAAAAAAGGATTTCTGTTAAGATACTATAGTTGACATATGATATTTTGAGATAGCAAATGCTGTGCTCTAAATGTTCAACATTTTAAAATAAATTTAAACAGGTTTCATCTTAAACCTCAAAATATGGAAAGCACCTCATGTGGCTAAATATTTTGATGACCAAGCTTTCTGGGAGGTAAGTTGTTTTTTTTTTAACCTGTCATAGATGTTGAGATGTTAAAAAGATATGGGGGCATATGTTAATTTGGTGTTTATGAGAGTAAAGTAAAAACAAACAAAAATGAAGTGAAGAGTGAGGAAGGAGGAGCAAATCCACGATGTGGGAAAGGTTCCCTGATGCCTCAAAGTCAGTGAGGGCCAGGGATGAGGGACCTGTGTCTGGCCACACTTCTTTCCACCTGGAGTTGTCAACGGGGCAATAGTCTGACGTGAAGGTGACAGAATCCTGAATGCAAGAGCCAGGACGGCAGGGGCCAGCAAGTCTAATACTCTCATTTGACAGATGCTCAGAGTGGAGCCAGGACTGACCAAGTTCTCACAGTGATTGAGGGGTAGAGCTGAATCTAAAACAACTCTTGATCAATTATAGCTGGTGGACACAAGGAAACTCTTAGTATAGAATCTGGGGTCATTTCATTTAGCCAAGGGACACAAAACTCAAACAAGTCACCTGCCACTGAGTGTCTCTGCATTACATTGTAGCAGTTGTCATTATAACTGGGCTGGACACTGACCCCCTCCCCCCCGCCCTCCTCCCTTTGACCTACACTCATAGTTCACAAAGCACTCTGATGCATGTTGCCTTGGGTAGGTAATCTTCTGATGGAAGCTGAGGTTGGGGAAGCAGCGATCAATACTGCGTTACAAATGGGAAGTGGGGGCTGACGGAGGTGAGACTAGTGCCCGGTATCATACTTTGGGAGTGGCAGAGACAAGACCAGGAACCAGGCCTCCAGAGTCCCAGGCCAATCCTTTCTCCACCCGCTTGCCGACCCACTCATCACTGAAGGGTCAGAGAACCAGCGTTAGTATGAGCTTTGACACCGGTCTCCGTAGGGGCAAAACAGAGGACCTGCCTCTTCTCTCCTCCTTCCTCCTTTTCTAACAGCCTTGTATCTGGCAATAAACCACACATATTTAAAGCCTACAATTTGATACTTCTAAATGTACTCTACACCTGTGAAAACCATCACCGAAATCAAGATGACGAACATACCCATCACCACCAAACATTTCCTCCCGACTCCCTTCCTACCCCACCCCGCCCATCCCCAGGCACCCACTGACCTGCTGCCCATCACTACAGACTAGTTTGCATTTTCTCCAAGTTTACAGAAATGGAACCAACCACCGAAACCGGTTTGGCTCAGTGGATCGAGCCTCGGCCTGCAGACTGAAAGGTCCCAGGTTCGATTCCAGTCCAGGGCATGTACCTTGACTGCCGGCATGTTCCCAGTGGAGGGTGTGCAGGAGGCAGCTGATGGATGTTTCTCTCCCATCGATGTTTCTGACTTTCTATCCCTCTCCCTTCCTCTCTGTAAAAAATCAATAGAATATATTTTTTTTAAAAAAGAAAAGAAATGGAACTAACCAAAGGACTCACGTTCTTCTTCACCTTGCTCCTTTCACTCGGCATTATTCTGAGCCGTCCACATTGCTGTGTGCAGCCTGCCTCATCCCACCTCTGCTTCTGTCACTGGCTCTTGGCTTTTCCCAGGCCCGGCATGTGTTCTTACCCTTTTAGCAGAAGCAGATCTGAGTTCTAGTCCTAGCTCACACCTAGTAAGCTGGTGCCTTCAGGCAAATCAAATCGCTTTACTTCTCTGGGGCTGTTTCCTCATTGGTAGAATGGGATCCAATTCCACATTCTGGATGCAGACAGATCTGGGTTCTGCCACCTCTAACTCTGTGACCTCTCAGAGCATCAGCCTCCCCCTCTCTGAAATGGAGATAATAATAATAATGTCTCACTAGGTTAAGGATTCAAAGGAGATAATGTGTGTGAATGTTAGCACCCTGATCCACAGAATACACCCCCCATGTTAGCGACTGAGTTCCAATTCTAGATTCTATGATCAAGCGCCTCAGTGAGTAGTGATACTGCAAGGCACAATTAGAGAATTCAGGATGCAGTCAGTCTACAGAAGAGAAGACCCAAAGGAGACCTAGGAACTATCTTCAAATACTAAGAAGCTGTTGTGCAGGGGAGAAAAAAGATTATTTTCTATGCTTCTCCAAAAAATGTACCTGGGCCCAGTCAGTAATACAGTGTAAATTGTTACCTACACTGAGTGGCCAGATTATTATGATCTCTGAACGCATAATAATCTGGCCACTCAGTGTACATTGTATATAATAAAAGGCTAATATGCAAATTGTCCCCTCCACCAGAAGTTCAACCAGCAGGCCCACCGGGCAACTGCCCATGTCCCCTCCCCCTGGCCAGGCTGGCCAGACCCCACCCATAAACGAATTCATGCATCGGACACACACACACACTCACATACACACACTGAGTGGCCAGATTATTATGCATTCAGAGATCATAATAATCTGGCCTCTCAGTGTATTTGAACTGTCTGCAAAATGTATTTAGCTCCTTTAAATGGTAGTGAGTCCACTGCTCCTGGAGGTATTAAAAAAACAAACAGGACTATTAGGCAATGACCCACGTACGGAGCCACATGAAATGAGATCCATCTAGGGCTGTTCTAATTCAGACTACATGCAAGAACCTCTTTGATGAGACATTTTGGTCAATATAAATTTCAGAAGATCAAGGCAGAATCAATATGTACAAATTTTAAGAGTGGAAGGGTTCATCTGTAACAAAAATGTTTGCTTTGCTTTTACAGTTTCCTCATTTGGCTGTTGGATTTTAAGCAAAAGCATCCAAGAAAAACAAGGCCTGCTCCAAAACCAGAGTGCTTCCTTTCCCATTTTTGTGTGTGACAAACACTCATTCCTGCAGTCTCCCTGTGTGCAATGAAACAAGGTCAGAAATAGATTTGATAGTAAAAATAAAAGACTAAAAACTCGCTTAAATGGTAATTTCATAACAATTTTAAATAAGTGTCTGGTTTCATTAAAAATGATGCTACCAATATTTGCTTGGATGCAGGCACCTCACTAAGGTTTGGGTTAAATTTATTAACAATTCGTAGATACTTTTTCATGCTTAATAAAGTATGCTACCCAATTAACCCTTGTCTACACCAGCAGAGCAGATGATAAAAAATAGTGGGGAATGAGCTCACTTAAATTTAGTCCTTACAGACATTATGATTTTTTATTCCAAAAGTTTTCAAGGTACAGCAGTTCTTATTCCCCGAGCACATTCTGAATTAACTGAAAGACATGGTCGGTTGGGAAGGAGCACTGCCCCAACTTTCAAGCACTAGTTCCAGGACCTTGAGGAAATCGTTTAAATTTGCATGGTCTGAGTTCTCTCATCTGTGAAAACAAAAGGTAGACTTCAACCTCTAAGATCCCAATTCTCCAATTCTCACAACCTATAGATCTGAAACTCACCATGGCTGATTTGCTGAGGGATGACAGCAATACAGTTACGTCTTTGACCAAGCCATATTCAAAACATACATACAGGGAGGTAACTATGGCTGACAAGGTTTAAATCATCTGAGAGATATTTTGTGTTTAATGAAGGCTAATTGTAGCAAGTTTTATGAAAGAAAACATTTCAAGCTGTAGTTCTGAAGAACTACATAGCTAGCTAGCTCCTTTAAAAAAAAAATCCCACTTGGGGAGAAACCAAGATGGCGGCATAGGTAAACACCTGAAATTGCTGCCTCACACAACCACTTCAAAACTACAACTAAAAGACAAAACGGACATCATCCAGAACCACTGAAAGTCTGGCTGAGTAGAAATTCTACAACTAGAAGGAAAGAGAAAAGCACACTGAGACTTAGAGGAGCTGTGGAAGTCAAGTGTGGAGGTATGGAGCCTTGCACATGCGGAAAGAGCTGGCAACTGAGGATGCAGTTGCCTTTTTCAATTGGAAGGGAGACACAAGCTCCTGATTGCTCTGAACTCCAGTTCTGGGTGAGACTCTGGGGACCCAGACTCATACGGGGAGAAACTGGACTATCTGGCATTTGGCGGAACTAGAAGGTGTCTTTCTCTCAGAGGTGTTTACAGTGATTACCGAGGGACACTGAGACCTGGGGGCCTCTTAAGGCAGGGCTGAGGATCAGCCATAGCTGTTTGCTTCACCTTGAGACCCCACCCCACCCATGTTGTGAGCAGAGGCTTTTGATATGAATGGCCTGGCCCTTTGCAATGTAAACTTACCTAATAAACTGCAGCTGGGTCAGAGATAGCCAGAACATCCAAACGAAGGGCCAAGGCTCCACAGCAGCTTGCACTGCTTCACAGCTGGGCCTCATCTGGGCACCTCCAAACCCCAAACAAAGAAGTGGTACCTGCAGATCTCTCTGTAGCTCCTGCTGGGTGGCCTCAGGCAGAGGCTAAAATAGCACCTCCTTAGAGAACCAAGAGCCAGTGTGCCTGGTGGTCAGAGTGGGACCATCCAGATTACAACTCCTCAGATCCATAAGGGACACACTCAGGGGGCAGACTCAGTGAGCACCAAAGCCCCACTGAAGCAAGTCTTGCCCCATAAAGGTGTCTCCAGCACTGAAGTTCTCCCATCATAGACACAGCTGATTCTCACAGCCAATTGGCCTGGAGGCCAATTCCTTCCAGTGATACCAACAATAATCAAGGCTTAATTACAAGACTGTGCACACATCCCACAAAGGGGTGCACCAAGAGTGTTCACCTCAGGTAACTAGGGAGGCTGAACCACTGGGCCCTAAAGGACACCTAGCACACAAAGCCACTCTATCAACACAGGGAAGCAGCCATAATTCGGAGACAAAGAAACAGGTCACAAATGACAGAAATGGAGGAAAGCAAACTATTGGATACAGAGTTCAAAACCATGGTTATAAGGTTTCTCAAGAATTTCCTAGAAAAGGCTGATAAATTTACTGAGATCTCGAGGATATGAAAAAGGACCAACTAGAAATTAAGCATACACTGACTGAAATAAAGAATAACATACAGAGATCCAACAGCAGACTAGAGGAACGCAAGAATCAAGTCAAAGATTTGAAATATGAAAAAACAAAAAACACCCAACTGGAAAAGCAAAAAGAATCTAAAAATATGAAGATAGTGTAAGGAGCCTCTGGGGCAACTTCAAGCATACCAAGATTCGAATTATGGGGGTGGCAGAAGAAGAGAGAGAGCAAGATATCGAAAACTGATTTGAAGAAATAGTGACCGAAAATTTCCCCAACCTGGTGAAAGAAACTGACTTACAAGTCCAGGAAGCACACAGAACCCCAAACAAAAGGAATCCAAAGAGGACCACACCAAGACACATCATCATTAAAATGCCAAGAGCAAAAGACAAAGAGAGAATATTAAAAGCAGCAAGAGAAAAACAGTTACCTACAGGGGAGCACCCATACATTTGTCAGCGGATTTCTCAACAGAAACGATGCAGGCCAGACGGGAGTGGCAAGAAATATTCAAAAAAATGAATAGCAAGAATCTACAACCAAGATTACTCTATCCAGCAAAGCTATCATTCAGAATTGAAGGCCAGATAAAGAGCTTCACAGATAAGAAAAAGCTAAAGGGGTTCAAGACCAAACCAGTATTATATGAAATGCTGAAAGGTATTCTTTAAGAAGAGGAAGGAGAAAAAAAAGGTAAAGATAAAAACTATGAACAACAAATACTTATCTATCAACAAGTGAATCTAAAAATCAAGTGAATTAAATATCTAATGAACAGAATAAACTGGTGAATATAATAGAATAAGGGGCTTAGAAAGGAAATGGACTGACAATTCTTGGGGGGAAAGGGGTGTCGGGGTGTGGGAAGAGACGGGACAAAAATCGTACACCTATGGATGAGGACAGTGTGGGGAGCAGTAAGAGCATGGGGTGGGGTGGGAACCAGGTGAAGGGGAGAGCTATGGGGGGGGGGGGGAGGACAACTGTAATAATCTGAACAATAAAGATTTTTTTTTTTTAAATCCCACTTGGCTAAAGTGGGGAGCTGGGGGAGAGGGGGCGCGAGAGGGAAGGGATGGCAGGGTACAAAGAGGAGGAGATTATGAGCACTCCCAGTAGTTAACGTTTGTCATTACAATTGACCTGGCTGGTCTATTTTGAGCATAGTGTTTCACTGCAGAGACACAATGAAACATGGAATCCAGTTTATTATGAAACCACCACCAACAAAATTTGTCACCTGAGTATAGCGTCAAATCCCTATGCTTTTCTTCTTCCCCTCAGTGGTAGCTGTGGAGTGACTGTGCGCCCCACACAACCAGGTGGCTCAGCTAATCATGGATCAGTGGCACAGAGGGACATTTTGGGAAAAAAACGTATTTTCTTTATTGATTTCAGAGGGGGGGGGGCGGGGAGAAACATCAATGATGAGAGAAAATCATTAATCGGCTGCCTCCTGCACGCCCCCTACAGGGGATCGAGCCCACAATCCAGGCATGTGCCCTTGACCAGAATCGAAGCCAGGACCCTCCAGGCCGCAGGCTGACGCTCTATCCACTGAGCCAAACCGGCCAGGGCCAGAAGGGACACTGTGAGGAGCCTGGTGGCTGGGTCAGGAGCTGTTCCCGACACGCTCACTCACCCCTTGGGAGACTTTTAATAGCTACTCATTTACACTGAAACATTTCCAAACTTTGGTAAAACTGAATAAACCCAACACAAAGTATAGTGAGAAAGAATTCTGACCACTAAATAGTTTTTAAAAACAAGAAAATGTTTATGTTTCACTTAATATTTGACATAAAAGAGCCCACATTTAAATAAACACATCATATCTTGAGAGCACTTTAATTGCATTTTGGATCTTGGCTATGACAAATACTCATAAGATGTATCCACAATTTCTTTTCTTATTTATTTTTATTTTTACAATTATATCATGATAAAACTTAACAAAACTTACGTGGAATACTTTTCATTAACATTTGATAAGTCAATCAAATGCATACAATAGATTTTTGTTGTTATTGTTTAAATAGCCATTTCTCATGATTTTAATATCACACAAATGTAAGCTGAGACTACACTCAGACATAAGTTTAGAAAAGGTCATTACAAAAGATGGGGAGTGAGTATTAGAGATAAAAAACAAACACAACAGAACAAACCGATGCAGGGCTGTTGTAAGGAGCAATAAGTCAGATGTTTTCACTGCCACAAGTCTTCAGTGCGGCCAAACTTAAAAACCAGTCCTCTGTGAACGAAACGAGAAGCATCACATGACTAATTGAGTTTGGGAAAAGCAAAGATATGTGAGACTTAGTTAGAATCATGGGAAACTAGCACCAAAGAATAACTGCTGAGCTGTATGAAAAAACCATGCACTGTATCAGAACAGAAACTGATCACTCTTAAGACAGTAAATTCTTCCACTGTGCTCAGCTGTTCGATTTATCACCAGCATCCCACATCCTTAACTATGAGTACTGGGGACATATGTCACTCCTAAAAACTTAATCAGGCTTAGTATGTAACCATTATATGTCTGACTTTTATCAAATTCATTCAACAAACCTTATTTATTTATTTTTTTATTTCAGAGAGGAAGGGAGAGGGAGAGGGAGAGAGAAACATCAATGATGAGAGAGAATCATTGATCAGCTGCCTCCTACACACCCCCTACTGGGGATCGAGCCCACAACCCGGGAATGTGCACTTGACAGGAATCGAACCCGGACCCTTCTGTCCACAGGCCAACGCTCTATCCACTGAGCCAAACTGGCTAGGGCTCAACAAACCTTTTTTGAGTATCAAGGTACTAGGTGCTAGATCCTAAGGCTATAAATAAAATATAGTCCTTGCTCTCAAGTTGTTCCTTTTTTTTTTTAAATCCTCACTAGAGGATTTTTTTTAAGAGTGGAAAGGAAAGAGGGAGTGGGAAGAGAGAAACATCAATGTGAGAGAGACACATTGACTGGTTGCCTCCCACACATGCCCCAACCAGAGCAGGGGATCAAACGTACGACTTGGGTCTGTGCCCTTGACTGGAAATTGAACCAGTGACCTTTCGGTGCACGGGCCTATGCGCCAACCACTGAGCTACACCAGCCAGGGCAAGCTGCTCACCTTCCTGATGATCCAATATGGTAAGCACTGCGGAGGAGGGGAGAGGTATATATACCAAATGTGCAGGGAGCACAGAAACACAGAACTTATTCTGTCTGAATGTGTCAGGAAAGGATTTACAGGTCGGAAGGTTGACCCGGGCGCCAAAAGGTTGCTGGTTCGATTCCAGTCAGGGCATGAGCCCAAGCTGCAGGCCCCATCTCTGGTGGAGGGTGTGCAGAAGGCAGCTGGTCAATATATTGCTCTCACATCACTGTTTCTCTCTCCCCCTCTCTCTAAAGATCAATAAAAAAAAAAGAATCATAAAAAAACATTTTGATTCTTGTTTAACAGGTCTCTCTTCAATTTATTTCTCTACTCTTCAAAAAATTATTTTTATTGATTGATTTGAGAGAAGAATGGGGGAGGGAGAAGTAAAAAGAAAGAGAAACAATGATTTGTTGTTTCCCTTACTTTTGCATTCACTGGTTAATTCTTGCATGTGCCCTGAGCAGGGATCAAACCCGCACCCGTGGCATATCAGGATGATGCTCCTGCCCACTGAACTACCCGGCCAGGGTGGTGGCAGCAATTTAAAAATCAATGTATATTCCAAAGATTGGCAGCAAGCTAACCCGTGTATTAAAAATGTCTTTCTCGCCCTGCCTGGTGTGGCTCAATTGTTGGGCGCCATTCCTTGCACCAGGAGGTTGCTGGTTCAATTCTTGATCAAGGGCACATGCTCAGGTTGCAGGCAATAGGAAGAACATCAATGTTTCGCTCTCTCTCCCTCTCCTTTCCTCCTTCTCTAAAAGTCAATAAATTATTCTTTTTAAAAAAATCTCATTCTTTATATTTTATGATAACATGGAGGAGCACTGCACAGGGGTAAATAAAGCAACTAAATATATAAATGACATAAAAGAAACTATTACATTCAGACAGAAGGTAGAGGAGGGTGGAGGTAAGGGGGAGAGATCAACCAAAGGACTTGCATGCATGCATATAAGCCTAACCAATGGACACAGACAGCGGGGGGTTGAGGGCATGAGTGGGGGGGGGGGGGGTGTTGGAGGGTTAATGAGGGGACGAGGACACATATGTAATACCTTAATCAATAAAGAAATTTAAAGAAATAAACCATTATAAAGAAAGCATTTAAAAGATAGGATGAAAAATGCAAAACAAACTTACCCAAAAAAGATGAAGGCATTTTGGAAAAATACAGCAATTCCAGGGTATACTACAGCTTTTTCTGTAAAAATAATAATAATATACTAACAATAATGTAAAATAATAATAATATTTAGAGGTTTATCATCTCAAAACATTTTAGTTTCTGCTAATCTGGTGCATATCAATTTTGCTAATATAACTGATTTTACTGGTAACTATGGTTTGTTTGAGTATAAATGACATAATACGTGACAGTCTAGTACTGGTTTAGTAGTTGACAGATCCCTTCATTCATTTAACAAATACTGAGTACACACCATGTTTGACACTGTTTAATGTGATAAGGAATGCCCAGCCAGCGTGCTCAGTGGTTAGCGGTTGAGTGTTGACCTAGGAACTAAGAGGTCACCAGTTCAATTCCCAATCAGGGCACATGCCTGGGCTGTGGGCTCAATCCCCAGTAGGGGGCATGCAGGAGGCAGCCGATTGATGATTCTCTCTCATTACTGATGTACTATTTCTCTCTCCCTTCCCCTTCCTCTCTGAAGTCAATAAAAATATATTTTAAAAAAATTCTGAGATAAACACATTCCTATAAAAAGGAACTCCGTATTAATAATTGTATCTAAGAAAGAATTAACAGTAATTTTATATTCTTCTCTGAGCCCTTTTATAGTCTCAGTTTACTACAATGAACAAGTATTTTGCAATTCAAATTTTTAAAAAGTAATTTTTTTGTCTTTCTGATACGATGGTGACAAAGATTTTGTAGCAGCAAGAGAACTACTTACAATATTACATTACATGCAAAAGCAGGCTTCAAAAATTTATTTATTTATTTATACTATAACTACATAAAAAAACAGAAGAGACCAGCCCTGGCCGGTTTGGCTCAGTGGATAGAGCATCAGCCTGAGGACTCAAGGATCCCAGGTTCGATTCCGGTCAAGGGCATGTGCCTTGGTTGCGGGCACATCCCCAGTAGAAGGTGTGCAAGAGGCAGCTGATCGATGTTTCTCTCTTATCAATGTTTCTAACTCTCTATCCCTCTCCCTCCTCTCTGTAAAAAATCAATAAAATATATTTAAAAAAAAAACCAACAACAGAAAACACCAAAAAAAAAAAAAGTACCAAAATATTTAAAGAGCAGTAAGATTATTATATATTATAGTTCCTTTTTCTGTTTTTTCTTTTTTATATTTTTGGTAATATGATTTAATAATAAACATAAAAACAAAATTTAAAATGCCTATCATTCTTGCCGAGACCGGTTTGGCTCAGTGGATAGAGTGTCAGACTGCGGACTGAAGGGTCCTGGGTTCGATTCCGGCAAGAGCATGTACCTTGGCTGCGGGCACATCCCAGGTAGGGGGTGTGCAAGAGGCAGCTGATCGATGTCTCTCTCATTGATGTTTCTGACTTTCTATCCCTCTCCCTTCCTCTCTGTAAAAAATCAATAAAATATATATTTTTTTAAAAATAAATAAATAAAATGCCTATCATTCTTATCTGTAAGACTTAAAAAATATTTTAATAAAAATTCAGGAAACTCATGATTTTAGTTCAAGAAGTAAAGGGTTAGATTACATGTCCGCTAGTCCAGTTTCTACAAACCATTAGTATTGTATTTTTATTATGATAAACATAGTCAATTTTACTTGGAACATTAAGTGGTTTTTCATATTGTTCTGATATCCCTCAGGCAAAATTTCAGCCAAGGATCTAAGAACAGGCCTTTATCTGAGCTTGCCTTAAACTGGCCTCACGTAAGAGATGCACATGAAATGTTAATTTACTTTTCTATCTAAAAGGAAATGATGTCATTATCAGAAATTTATTAGCTCAATAAATTCTAATTCTAGGATATTAGAGCTTTGCATGCAAATCAAAACCTGTCAAGTACCTGGAGAACAAATATATTCTGCTTTTGAGATTTTTGAAAACCAAACAATAGCAAGGGTTGGAGTTGGAGATAAGTCCCATTCCTTCCAGATACTAAAAACATACCAAACAAAACAAAATACTGATAGAGAGGAGTTCCTAGGCATAAATGTATTGCTAGTAGGTGGCCTAGCTATATGAAAAAAGCTAATGAAAATAATAACCAACTTTAATGCTCGGTTTCAGTATTCCACTGAAATAAAATATAAGCTGCTCTCCTACCTTTAGCAACATAGCCACCAAAGAGAATCCACATAGACGCAATCAGAGAGCCAAAGGCCAACATGAAACCAATGAACAGCCAAATGCGAGCACCTTAAAAGAAATAACACTTTACCAGAATTGTTTTTCAGATGGCAGCAGTCAGTTCAATTAACTTTCAAAAAGAAAACAAAACCTCAAACAAAAAGTGTGTAATCATCATTAAAGTCTAAAATAAAAAGACCAGATGTGTTGAGTATCTTTCAACAGTGAAGACATGGGCCTTTTTCTTGTTGGCTGGTCTGTGTATTTTAAGTGCCTATATTATCATCACTAACTACTAACATTCACCTATTCCTTTAGTTTACAAAGTTATGGTAGGTTCATATTTCTGTATCATATTTCTGTTTCATATTTCCGGTTCATATTTCTGTATCTCTTCTACTTAAGTTTATCTACAAAGAGAGTGAATGAACCAAAGCTGACTAATGGTTTCTCCTATCTAATAAAAGAGTAATATACAAATTTGACCATACCTTCGCCACACCCACAAGCCATGCCCACAGCCACACCCAGCAGCCAATCAGGAGCAGATTATACAAATAAACCCCAACCAAGATGGCTGCCGCCACTGAGAGCAGGAAGAAGGCTTGGGTTTCCCCAGCAACAGAGGAAGCCAAGCTTTCTGCCTGCCGTTGCCGACCTAGGCCACCACTCAATGGTACAAAGTTTCACTTATAAAAGATACAGAAATGGCGGCAGCCACTGAGCTGGAGAGAACAGAGGCTTGGGTTTCCCTGGCAACGGAGGAAGCCAAGTTTTCCGCCTGCCCTTGCTGGCCTAGGCCTCCACTCTAGGCTACAAAGTTTCAAACAGAAATGGCTGCCAGGGAGGGAGCAGAAGGCTTGGCTCTGCTCCAGGCTACAAAGTTTCAATTGTAGACATAAATTCATCCCAGATCCCAGGGCCTCCACTGGGTTGCTGGGGGTGTGGCTGGTCTGCAAACCTCCACAGGCCCCTCGCCCAGGCCGCCCCTCACCCAGGCTGCCCCTCACCCCATCCTGATCCCCCATCCTGATCTGGGACACTCTTCAGGGCAAACCAGCTGGCCCCCACCCATGCACCAGGCCTCTATCCAATCTAATTAAAGAGTAATTTGCAGATTGACCTATCACTTTAATACCAAGACAGCTGCCCCCATGTGGTCAAAGATCCTGCCCTCAGGTGGACACAAGATGGCCACCACAAGATGGCCAGCAGGGGAGGGCCGTTGGGAGGTTCCAGGCCCTGCAAGGGAGGGCAGTTGTGGGCAATCAGGCCACCAGGGAAGGGCAGTTGGGAGGGACCAGGCCTGCAAGGGAGGCAGTTGGGGGCGATCAAGCCTGCAGGGGAGGGCATTTAGGGGTGTCCAGGCCAGCAGAGGAGGAAAGTTGGAGGCAAACAGGCTGGCAGGGGAACAGTTTGACATCAATTAGGCTGGCAGGGTAGTGGTTAGCGGGTGATCAGGCTGGCAGGCAGAAGTGGTTCAGGGCAGTCAGGGAGGCAGGCAGGTGAGCAGTTTGGAACCAGCAGCCCTGGATTGTGAGAAGGATGTCCGACTGCCCGTTTAGGCCCGATCCAACCTGGATCGGGTCTAAACGGGCAGTCGGACAATCCCTCAAAGGGTCCCAGATTGGCTAGGGTGCAGGCTGGGCTAAGGGACATCCCCCCGCCCCCGTGCATGAATTTCGTGCACCGGGCCTCTAGTTTCATAATAAAAACAAACAAAAAACCTTGCAATTTGCCTATATCCAAGTTTATTTCTTTATGGGGGTAATACTTTGTTTAGCATTTACATTGCTTAATAAATATTTGTCCCCTCAATTCTTGAGCAAATTGTACTCTAGAAAACTGTGCTACACATGTCCTGTATCCTGCCTATTGGGTGCATGGCAATGGAGTCCAGGGGACAGGACTTCCTCAGCTGAGGAGGAAGGGCCTGGATGAACCCACACACCAAAATTCTATTATTATATTCAAGATGTGCATGTACTTAACACTACTGTCTACATTTAGAAATGGTTAAGATGGCAAATTTTATGTTGTGTATTTTAAGAGACCCTAAAACCTATGATTCTAAATTATTTCAAAATGCTAATTCAATCAAATAAGGTTGCACAAAAGGGAAGAAAATTTATATTGAACAGTTGGAAAGTAAGGTAAGTTCTAGTTTGCAAATGTATTCATTATATACTGTTCTTTACTGAAAACATTTATATCTACATTACTGCACAGGGTTATATATTCAAAACTGCATATTCTGTACTTTCAAGCCAAATGCAACTTTTACCTTATGCCTTGGAACCTGTACCTTCTGCTCTAGATACACCTCCATTCTATTCCTGATCTGAAGGAGCGAGACAAGTGGCCTTTCCATATATATTCTCATTTTAAGGATGCATAGTAAGACATTATTTGTACCAATTTACCTGTTTGGCCCAGGCAACCTTCACTGTAACTATCTCCTCGGACTTGTCCATTCGATACTGCATTAATCCTGTATAAATAAAAGCAAGAAATCAGGGTTTCTGATGCCAAGAGGAGACTATCCAAGACATCAAACTACCAAATACAATATGCTAGAGTTCCTCAAATTTAATCTTGGGCCCCAGGAGTCTTGAGTAATAGGTTCATATGACCTTAAGCAAGTCCCTTTGACCAGATACGCTCTAAAGCAGGAGTTATAGTTGCAGGACTAGGAGAATCAGCCACTACCTGGGAACACATTAGAAAGAAAATTCCCGGCCCTATCCAAACTTACTGAAGCAGAAACTCTGGGTCTGCAGCTGAGCAATATGAGTTTTAACAGGTCATTTAGATGATTCTGATGCTTTTTAAAATGTGAGTGAAATTCTCAAAATAGTCAATTATACCTCAATAAAAAAATCTCAAAATTTTATCTTGCTAAGACTAGAATAATCTTTAGCTTGGTCCTATCTAATTTTCCATTTGTACGTATCAGACATACTCAACACAAAGAGAATCAAGTGGTAAATCTTCTGTTTTTCACTTCCTAATAGATCTTCCAAACATAAAAAGTCTCTCACTGACTTTCACAGAGCACCACTCTAGACCGAGATAGCCTTGCCTTTTTTAGAAGTTCCCTTAAAAAGTGTTTAAATGTCATGGGAAAATGTTCACAATACACCAAGTTAAAAAGTTAACACATACACATATATCACTAGAATATTCGCTTCATGAACACAGGGGCTGTGTCTACCTTTTCCCCATTTTTATTTTCAGTGTCTATCACAGGGATTGACACATGGTAGGAGTTCAATAAATGTAATGAATATTGGAACCCTAATTTTTTCTCAATAATGTAGTCTTAATTTATTCATTTAAATCTAAACTTTATTTTTCTTTGTTTTTGTTAATCCTCACTTGAGGATACTTTTCCATTGATTTTTAGAGAGTGGGAGAGAGAGAGAGAAAAAATTGATGTGAGAGAGACATATTGACTGGTTGCCTCCCACACATGCTCTGACCAGGGCCCAGAATTGAACCTACAACTGAGGTATGTGCCCTTCACAGGAATCGAATCAGGAACCCTTCAGTCCTTGGGCCGATGCTCTAACCACTGAGGACTCAAATCTAAGTTTTAGAATGATCAAAATGCTCATAATTATTTTCTTTAAAAAAAAACACATTTTTATTGATTTCAGAGAGAAAAGGAGGAGAGAGAGAAACATCAATGATGAGAAAGAATCACTGATTGGCTGCCTCCTGCACACCCCTCCACTGGGGATCAAGCCTACAACCCAGGTATGGGCCCCTGACCGGAACTGAACCCAGGACCCCTCAAGTCCACAGAGCCAAACCAGCTAGGGCTATTTTCAATGACTAACTAAATTACCTGGTACATAAAACAGATATATTTTATTCTTTAATATATTTTTATTGATTTCAGAGAGGAAGGGAGAAGGAAAGAGAGAATCATGATCAGCTGCCTCCTGCATGCCTCCTACCGGGGATCAAGCCACAAGCCAGGCATGCGCCCTGACCGGGAATTGAACCTGCGACCTCCTGGTTCACATGTCGACAATCAACCACTTAGCCACACAGGCCATGCAAATAGATATATTTTAAAACAAGCTTCATATTTTTAAAAATGCAGATGTCCTCTTGTTTTCCCTTGCTGAGTCATTTGAATAAAATTCACAATTTTCTATTAACATAGCCATAATCCTGCCTTGTCAGTCTTAACTATTAAGCACATTCTCAAACAATCTCTATTTGTTCTCTGATATTACTAGTTTTATATGTAATCTCAAACTTACAGAAAAGTTACAAGTACAGTTCAAATTTTTGCCCCTGAACATTTGAAAGTTGTCAACGTGATGCCCCACAATCCCAGGAACTGTGCTTTCTACAAATAAGGCATACAATTATATGTGTTTCCCACAAACAAGGCAGTTGGTTCTAAAGATCCACAATACAACCATCAAAAGCAGGAAATGAGCAAGGATTCATTACCATTGTATCTTCAGACCTCATTCAAGTTCCCCAACTGTCCCAATAATGCTCTTTTCCCTCCTCCTCCCAAATAATGCTCTTAATAGCAAAAGGATCCCGTCCAGAATCATGAGGTACATTTTGTTCTAATATCTCTCTAGCCTCCTCAGTCTCTTTAGCTTTTATAACCTTAACCCTTCACTCCAATCTCACTGATCTCCATGCCAGAGAGTCGCAGTACTTGCTGCTGCCTGAAATGTTCCTCTCTTTTATGTATATCACCACGGTAAGTTCCTTCATTTCTACAAGTCTTTGCTCAAAAACACCTTCTTAGTGAGGCATTCCTTGACTTGGTGTGAAATCTCTACACGCTCTGTTGACATTTTATATCTCCCTTCTCTCCTTTTCCTCCCTATTGCTAACTAACCGTTATCTAACATGCTATGTATTTAATTTATTTCTCTTTTGTTACTATCTGCCTCATTCAGAGTATAAATTCCAAAGTAGCAAGGATTTTCCTGGTTTATTCACTACTGTATTTCCTGTTTTTTGCAGCGGAGTGAGTCTGGGACTATAAAAGCTTAATAAATATTTGTTAGATGAATAAACAAACCCTTAGACAAAGTACATGGTTTCTGACCTAAAAGTAATGTTATAAACACAGACTACAAATAGGACAGCTGTGAGAAGCTCGAGAAGCTGGGAGATAGAAGTGGAAGAGGACAGGTAAAAGGAAGAACAGCAAAGAGCATTGTGGCTTTTCTTCTTAAGTCCTCTATTATTTGACTTTTAAACGATGCCCAACCTGTTAACTTCACATTTCAAAAATTTAAATCTACTCAGCTCTGTGTGAAACATTTTTATTTTGTGACAACCTATGTAAATAGTGTGACTGACAAGGACACTCACATTAGGAAGGCGATGGTTGCTATAACACCACACGCATGGTATGAGTGGTTGAACTCCTCCATACTGGGGTAAATGACTGCTGCATCTATGATAATCCACCAGCCTGTAAAAAACTGAAACAAACAGAAAAGGTGACATTAAGGGGAAATTTTGGATATTAATTTCATATATTACTGGCTCAAAAGAAAGTAAGGTATTAAAATGAAGGAATCCCTTCAATGAATTTCCAATTTTTCTTAAATGTCCCAGCAATTTCTTACATGTAATTGGCACATGGTTTAATATATGATTAAATATTAGACACCCTTAAACCTGATAGCACTTAATATTAACATGAACTTCTTGTCTATGTTTACTTTAGTCATTATATTTTCATAATAAAGTCTATAATTAACTTTGTGAACTAGAAATCAGGTACAATATCTCATGGCAGGAGAAATAAAATGATTCAGATTCCAACTGACAAAAGGAATGGCCTGCTGCCGATATAGTATAAGCCTCCTGAAATATATACGTGTTGAAAAATAAAACAAAATTTCAAAGTAATATGGAGGATAATTATTGTTGAAAGAATTTTAGCTATTCTCTTGACATTGTGAATAATGGCTACAGTTCTGCTTTTCCTTTTGATCAATTACAGTGCAGTCTACAGATGGTTTCAGTAGGATGCAAAAATCAATTTAACACCAAATGATAATTTATTTTACTTGAATCTGGTTCTGGATATTATCAAGGGCAAATATATAATGAAAAACCTTAATTTAAAACATCATACAGAATTTAAAACATAAAAACAAACACACCAAAATAGTGAAGACCCAAATTATCAGTGACACTTACTAGAACACCAGCAGCAATGGAAGCAATAGTATTGCGTTTTTCCCCCCAGTCAATGCATTCTGAGCATCTCAGGCCTTCTAGAAATCCAGACATTTTTTCAGGTCACTTAAAAAAAGACAAAGAAAAACAGTTAAGTAAAGAACTTCTATTAACTTGCTTCAAACCTGACTTATGTTCTTAGAAAATAATTAATAGCTCAGGAGTAACTTAATAAAAGTGAAGTTACAAATACAAGAGGGTTTAGAAGAACCCAACACTCACGCAGTGGAAAATCTGAGGATAATGTTTTGACTCCTCAAAAACTTAACTATAGTCCCTCAGTAACCAGTGGGGGGTCAGGAGGGTGGCAAGGATCAAAATTGGTTCCGGGATCTCCAGATATCAAAAACCAAGGTTGGCCAGGCCGACATGGCTCAGTGGATACAGCGTCAGCCTGTGGACTGAAGTGTCCCAGGTTCGATTCCTGTCAAGGGCACATGCCTGGGTTATGGGCTCAATCCCCAGCATGGGGTGTGCAGGAGACAGCCAATCAATGATTCTCATCATTGATGTTTCTCTTTCTCTCCCTTCCCCTTTGAAATCAATAAAAATATTTTTTAAAAATATATTTTGTTAATTTTTAAAAAAATATATTTTATTGATTTTTTTACAGAGAGGAAGGGAGAGGGATAGAAAGTCAGAAACATCAATGAGAGAGAAACATCGATCAGCTGCCTCCTGCACGCCCCCCACTGGGGATGTGCCAGTAGCCAAGGTACATGCCCTGACCGGAATCGAACCTGGGACCCTTAGGTCCACAGGCCGACGCTCTATCCACTGAGCCAAACCAGTCTTGGCATTTTGTTGATTTTTTACAGAGAGGAAGGGAGAGGAATAGAAAGTCAGAAACATCGACAAGAGAGAAAACATCGATCAGCTGCCTCCTGCACACCTCCCACTGGGGATGTGTCCACAGCCAAGGCACATGCCCTCGATCGGAATCGAACCCAGGACCCCCCCAGTCCGCAGGCCGACGATCTATCCACTGAGCCAAACTGGTTCCGGCAATAAAAATAATTTTTTAAAAATCCAAGGATGCTCAAATCTCTTATATAAAACTAGAGTCCTGCCGAACCGGTTTGGCTCAGTGGTAGAGCGTTGGCCTGCGGACTGAAAGGTCCCAGGTTCGATTCCAGTCAAGGGCATGTACCGTGGCTGTGGGCACATCCCCAGTTGGAGGTGTGCAAGAGGCAGCTGATCGATGTTTCTCTCCCATCGATGTTTCTGACTTTGTATCCCTCTCCCTTCCTCTCTGTGAAAAATCAATAAAATATATTTAAAAAACAAATAAATAAATAAATAAAAATAAGTAAAACTAGAGTCCTGGTGCATGAAATTCGTGCACTTGGGAGTGGGAGGGGGAGATCCCTCAGCCTGGATTTTGAGAGGGCGCAGGCCAGTCTGAGGGGCCCCACTGGTGCACAACCGGGGCCAGAGAGGGACAGGGGAGGGCTTCAGGGTGTATCCAGCCTGTCTCACTCAGTCCCAATTGGCCAGACCCCAGCAGTGAACTGACTTATAGATCGAAACATCTGCCCCCTGGTGGTCAGTGCACATCATAGCAACTGGTCGACTGTCTGCCCCCTGGTGGTCAGTGCACATCATAGGGAGTTGAGCAGCCTTAGCATATCATTAGCATATTATACTTTGATTGGTTGAATGGCTGATCAGACAACTGGATACTTAGCATATTAGGCTTTTATTATATAGGAATAGTGTAGAACAATGCATACAGTAGGTTCTCTGCATCTATGGATTCCTGGGATGGGAAATCCCAGGATGCTGAGGGCTATATATTTATTGAAAAAAAATCTGCCTATAAGTGGACCTGCACAGTTCAAACCATATTATGCAAAGTTCAACTGTACTGCAGTTTGGCTACATACACTTTTTCAGAACATTCAATTTAACTTTTGATAAATTTCTACATTATAACTTTGGAAAATAAAATTTGGATTCATTTATTTTCCCTTTTTTCTACTTAGTATTTAATTTAAAAGATGGCTTTGGCTTGCATTTATAAAATAAATAAGTCCTGGGGAGGGATATAATATATAGTGAACAATACTGTATTGTATTATTTGAAAGTTGGTGAGAGATTTTGAAAGTTCTCATCACAAGAAAAATTTTGTAACTATGTGGTGATGGATGTTAGAGTTATTGTGGTGATCATTTTGCAATATATAAGCATATCCAGCCATTATGTTATATACCATAAATTAATATTTTATTTCAATTATAGCTCAATAAAAAGGGGTTGTTTTGGTATATTTAAGTAATCTGAACAAAAGTAAGTATCCGAGTATTTAAAATTATTATAATAGTGATTAATTTTAATTCTAAACTAAGTTACTATATGATTTTGATATTTACAGTCCAAGAGCACGGACATAGTGGAGAGACAAATTATATACTTTGGCTCTGAATTAAAGCATGCAGTCAGGCGAAAAAAATTTCTTATGAATTTATACATTTGATTGAAAATGTGTTTCTTCAGATTAAGAAATTAAACACTGCACTGCAGGTCTACTCATATCACTTCATTATTTTTCCTTTCTCCAAGCCTGGCTTTTGGTGTCATTTCTAAAAAAAAAAAAAAAAAAAAAAAAAACCCACATCCATTTCATTTTGATATCTCTATCTCTGATTCTAACAGCTATTTTCCAGCCAAAAGAAAATACAACGTTGAAATTAATACACAGATGTAAAACTCCACTGCTAAATTACCATAGTTGGCCAAGTTACATAAAACATTCTTCCGAGATGAGCTGTACAGATATGGATTGAAACACAGCCATACTATCTGGTTCAGAGTATGAAAAAGCCAGAATTACGTATAACTTCCCGATAATCCAGAAATACCCACACTCCCACGGTGAATCGGAAGCCGTCCATTAAGCTACTCTGCAGCTAGCAATCCTGTCTCAAAACATATTATCCTAATAAAGAGCAATGAATCCAACTGCACCGTCCCTATTTAAAATCAAATATTAAGAATTGCGATATACCCAGGGCTAATGTGCCTTTAGGAGAAGCTTAATTTTGAAAATTCACTCGTTTTAGCCTTCCCCGGAGGAACAGCACGCCGGGGAATGTTTACTTTCGGTTCTTCCCAGTGACCCCGCCTCGAATCCCTTCTCGGCTTTATTGCGGGCACCCTCCTGCCAACTCCGCCCACAGACGCGGGGTTTAGGCGTGGGGTGTGCACTGGGAAGGTCTGGATACCGGTTCTGGCTCGCCGGGTGAACCAGCCGAGCCTCAGTTTCTCCAGCTGTAAAGCAGGGGAGGCGAGGCGAGTTTCAGGGGTCCTGTGAGTCCCGGGAAGGGCGCGGCCCGGCAGCCTGGCGGGATCCGGACGCGGGGCCCTCTCCCGCCGCCGCCGGAGCGGGTCCGGAGAAGGCAGCCGGCAGGTCCAGCCGGCACAGCCCCGTCTGTAGCTCCCAGAATGGGAGACGACTCAGCATCCGCCGGGCGCGGAGTCCGGGTCCGAGCACTCTCCTGCCGCGGCGATGCCTTCCTCCCCCGCTCCCACCTGGCACTTACGTCCAGCCCCGCCCGTGCAGTCGGTCCGGAGCCCGGGGTCGTGCCACACGGGTTCGCCTCGCGCTCCCGGTTTCAGCCAAAAACACAAAACCACCACAAGCAGCCAGATACCCGGATGGAGCGGCACCACCCCCGGGTCTGGGACGCGCATGCGGAGACAGGGGCGGGGGCGGGGCGTCGGGGTGGGAGGAGAAGGGGCGGGGCTAGGGGCGGTGTCACGCCCAAGACGCCGACGTCGCTGCGCATGCTCGGTGCCGGCAGCGGGCAGGCGGGGTTCTCTGCCCCCCGCTGTTCTCATAGGACGTCGGAAGTACACCGTCCCACTGCGGGTGCGAGAAGAACTCTGTACTGAGGCTTCGAAAGGGAGGCAGCTGTTGAGCCTTTGTATCCGTCTTGAGGGAGGCGGTAAATTTTCAAGGGATGGAGTCAGCCCCCTAGTTATCTCAGGTGTAGGTGCAAGAAAAGTGCCAGGTTCCCCGTGGGGCAACAGATGGGTCCAGCCCTGGCCGGTTGGGTTCAGTGGAGAGGCCTCGGCCTGCAGATGGAAGGGTCCCGGGTTCCGTTCCAGTTAGGAGCACATGCCCGATGGCAGGCTCCATCCCCTGTAGGAAGCAGCCCATCAATGATTCTCATCTTTGATGTTTCGATCTCTCCCTTCCCTTTCCTCTCTTACATCAATAAAAGTACATTAAAAACAAACCAAAAAAAAGGTGGGTCCAAGTCGGCGGCTCCACAGCACTATTGCGAGTTTTTAAGTCTTGTTTATTTTTCGAGAGTCTGGCCCCGCCCTCGCCGTAGCTCCGCCTCCAAGAGGAGCTCATGCAGAGTAAGAAGGTTTATGAATTTAACTTTGTTACCACCGTGACCATATGTTTTCTAAGTCCCTGCTTCGAGGTGGGGATGTCCAGGTTCAGTGTGCGGGGTCGTGCGTGTGCCTAATCCTGGTGCCGTGACCTATTTATGGGATTTGACCTTTCTTCCCTGTGCTGTAAAGGCAAGGTTTCTCAGCTTGGGCACTACTGACATTTCGAGCCAAAAACGTATGTTTATGGGGGCTGCCTGGTGTACATCCCCCGCCTCTGCTCCCTCGGTGCCTGTGTCATTCCCACGGTTGTGACAACCGAGAAATGGCTTCGCACTTTGCCAAATATCATGCCCCTGGGAAATCCTCGGGTTCGAACCGCTGTGTAAGAGAACATGGGGTTTGGAGAGGGTGCCCTTCTTCAAAAGCCTGAAGAAATGATGTGAAGGGCTTGTGGCCGCTGGTCCCCTCCAGAAGCTCTGGTGCTCCACAGAGAGTCGGGACTGGCCTCGCCCAGAGGCGCCACTAAGGTGGTGATCCCCGGAAGGTATTACAAAAGGGCCCGTGGCTTTACCCCTGTGGTTTAAGGGAAAGAGCTCAACAAGTTGGAGGGAGAGATCCAGGTAACAAAGCCGGTCATTTGTCGTTAAGAGAGGTTCACCTTTCATACATGTAGGGAGACAGTGCATAAGTAAGCTAAGGAACCAGTGTTGTTGGGCCATTTAATTACTTTGATATTCTTTTTTTTTTTTTAATTATTTTTTATTGATTTTTTGCAGTATAATAGTAGTACATGTTTTCCTTTCCCCCTCCCTCTTATCCTCCCCCCAGCCTCCCCCACCCCCCAGCACATATCCCCAGCTTCCCCCCTCCCCGTCCCAGTGTCTTTCATTCATTGGTTATGTTCATATGCATGCATACAAGTCCTTCCGTTGATCTCCCCCCGCATCTGCCTCCCATCCACCCAAGCCTCCCCCTGTAGCTTGACAGCCTGTTCAAGGCCATCCTGCCTCTATATCAATCACTCTCCCCTGTTTCTTTTCTTCAAAAATATCTTGCCTCTGCATACTAGAAATAAATGTATAAGAACAAAAAGTGTTTCATTCTCGGTTTCAATGTCCAACTTTTCTGAGTCCCAGTTTCAGTGTCAAATAATTCATTATGTGTATAAGTCAGCAATGGTATCCAGATGGTGGACATATCGTGTCAATGCATGATCCATCCTCTCTGGTTTGGTCCTGGGCTGCCTGCAGACATGCACAGCTGCTGACTGCTAGTATGGCAAGGTGTCGTCAGTGTCCCCCATCTCTGGACCGTCCTCATGGCTGGAACAGATCCATCAGTTCCTCACCGTCGCAGGAACCCACATGGTCTTGGAGTTGTTCTCTGAAAACACACAAACACATTCTCGACCAAAAGTTAACTACTTTGATATTCTTAGAGGCATGAAATCTCTGTAGCTCTGAGGTTTGGAGGTGGGCATTAACTGACTAGAAGACAAAGCGATAAGTATAATCTAGAGCATATTTTTAAATGAACATCAATTTAATAGTCTTATAAAATAGACGAGTCTTAGACATCCTACTGCCCAAAAAGGAGGTGCATATGTTGTAATGGGTAAAAATTTGTTTGTGTTAACAAATCAGGAGTTGTTACCCTAAGTGAAAAGATCTTACAGGTCAGATGTGACTCATCTAATGGGCGACATTTCATCTATTGATTTATTTAGTTAAATCTTGGCTCCTGGAAATTTCTGCTCTGGAGAATTTTTAAGTCCTTGGCTATTATTCTCCTCATAGTCATCATATTAACCTCCCTGGAGTGTTGTATCTTCTCAAGAGTTTTCAATGCCTTTCTGCAGCCACTTACTTATCAAATGATATCCATCAGAATTAGGGTGAAGAACTCAACAATCAACTGTCATCCATACATACAAAAGCCTGTGACCAATCTGTCGCCGGGTCGCTATTACATGCACTGACCACCAGGGGGCAGGCACTCAACACAGGAGGTGCCCCCTGGTGGTCAATGGGTTCCTACAACAAGAGTGCCACTCAACTGACCCATGGATGCCAAGGCAGGGCTCAGGGATGGGAACCAACTGGGCTTGAGCCAGTGGCAGGTGCAGCAGGGACAGGATGAGCAGGAGCAGCAGGTGGTATTGGACTGCTGGTTTCCGCCCAATCCCCGCAGGCCGTGCCAAGGGACCCCCCCCCCAGTGCACAAATCCATGCACCCAGTCTTTAGTGCTTATAATAACTGTCTAACTCATTAACAGTGACTGTACATCCATTCATCCTAACAACATGAACACTGGTACCCACTAGCAATGCTATATTTGAAAAGTAACTTCTGAGAGGGCAGGGACTCAAAGAGACCACCCAATTTCTTTCTAGTTTTAGATGGCAAGGTACAGACATAATAACTAAAAGTAACATGATCTTCTAGATGGGATTTTGGAACAGAAAAAAAGGACATCAAGGAAATCTGAGTAAACTATTCACTTTAGTTAATAACAATGTATCAATAAGGGGACAAATGGTGACAGAAAACAAATAAATACATGAAGTATCAATATTAGTTCACTATTTGTAACAAAAGAACCACAAAAAATGTAAAATGTTAATATTATGGTAGGAAAGCTGTAGAGGGAGGTAATAGGGAAACTTTCTACCCCTGCTCTCAATGGAAGAATGAGTCACAAGCACTGTTCACAAAGCTGTTAATTCTTCAAAAGCACCAAGTGGTCTTCAAAAAGGAAAGTATGAAAATCTTAAGACTCTAATGGTATATTCTAATTAGATTCCATGAAGCACATGACTGTGGTTGTAACAAAGTAGTCTCTATGAACACAGTTTCCTGTTTAAAAAAAAATAGAGACCCTACCAGAAAGATTATATATATATATATATATATACACACATATATATACATATGTGTGTGTGTGTGTATAAAATTTGTAAAATGAAAAATTCAAACATAGTGTGTTTGAATTTTTCATTTTACAAATTTTATACACACACACACACACACACACACACATATATGCATGTAAGTGTGTGTGTGTGTGTGTGTGTGTGTGTGTATAATCTTTCTGGTCAAATTCAAACATAGTTAACTATATATTTATAGTTAAACTTATGTGTTTGAATTTTTCATTTTACAAATTTCATAAAATTCTCTACTGGTGCTAATTTTATGTGATACTATACATAGACCAAGTTCTTTTTTAAAAATATATATATTTTATTGATTTTTTACAGAGAGGAAGGGAGAGGGATAGAGAGTTAGAAACATCGATGAGAGAGAAACATCTATCAGCCGCCTCCCGCACACCCCCCACTGGGGATGTGCCCGCACCAAGGCACATGCCCTTGACCGGGATCAAACCTGGGACCCTTCAGTCCGCAGGCTGATGCTCTATCCACTGAGCCAGATCGGTTTTGGCTAGACCAAGTTCTTTAAAAGTAGTATTTGCCTCTTCTAAAACCAGTATAATATCCAGATGCCTATAATCTATTCCAAGGTAGAAATCATGTTGTGATTTTCTTGTAACTAGAAAAAGAAGAAGAAGAAGAAAAAGAAGAAGAAGAAGAAGTGGAAGAGGAAGAAGAAATTGAGGGAAATGCATGTTGAAAGGATAATCAAGCATAGTTCCAAATTGTAGACATTTCTAAAGAATTAATGAGATCCTTAAATAAATTATCATTCACTCATGTTTCCCTCTTTTCTGAAAATAATATGTAAATGGACACATTTAAAGCTAATAGTCAGTTTTACATCCTTCTTTATTCAGCAACAACATCCTCAAGAGAAATAAAGGCAGCTGCTATGACAACAGATAACAGACTGGGTAGCTTATCACAAGGGAAATTTATTTCTCACAGTTCTTTTTTTAAATGTATTTTTATTGATTTCAGAGAGGAAGGGAGAGAGAGAGAGTGATAGAAACAGCCTATCTAATAAAAGAGTAATATGCAAATTTGACCATACCTTTTCCACACCCACAAGTCACACCCACCAGCCAATCAGGAGCAGATTATACAAATAAACCCCAACCAAGATGGCTGCCACCACTGAGAGCAGAAGGAAGGCTTGGGTTTCCCCGGCAACAGAGGAAGCCAAGCTTTCCACCTGCCATTGTGGGCCTAGGCCTCCACTCAATGTTACAAAGTTTCAATTATAAAAGTTACAGAAATGGCAGCAGCCACTGAGCTGGAGAGAACATAGGCTTGGGTTTTCCTGGCAATAGAGGAAGCCAAGTTTTCTGCCTGCCATTGCAGGCCAGGGCCTCTGCTCCAGGCTACAAAGTTTCAATTGTAGACATAAATTAATCCCAGATCCCAGGACCTCCACATGGGTCGCTGAGGGGCATAGATGGTCTGCAAACGTCCACAGGCCCCTCGCTCAGGCCACCCCTCACCCCAAGGCAACCCCCACCCTGATCTGGGACACTCTTCAGGGCCAACAAGCTGGCTCCCACCCATGCACCAAGCCTCTATCCTATCTAATAAAAGAGTAATTTACAGATTGACCATCACTCCAACACACAAGAGGGCTGCCTCCATGTGGCCAAAGATCCTGCCCCCAGGTGGACACAAGATGGCCAGCAGGAGAGGGCCATTGGGAGGTTCCAGGCCCTGCAAGGGAGGGCAGTTGGGGGCAATTAAGCCTGCAGGGGAGGGCAGTTAGGGGTGACCAGGCCAGCAGAGGAGGGAAGTTGGGATCAAACAGGTTGGCAGGGGAGCAGTCAGACATCAATTAAACTGGCAGGGTAGTGGTTAGCAGGTGATCAGGCTGGCAGGCAGAAGTGGTTAGGGGCAATCAGGGAGGCAGGCAGGTGAGCAGTTTGGAGGCAGCAGTCCTGGATTGTCCTAGTAGGATTGGGCTTAAACAGGGGCAGTCGGACATCCCTTGAGGGGTCCCAGATTGGAGAGTGTACAGGCTGGACTAAGGGACATCCCCCGTCCCCTATGCACGAATTTCGTGCACCAGGCCTCTAGTCAATGATGAGAGAATCATTGATTGGTTTCCCTGTATGCCCCACACTGGGGATCGAGCCCATAACCCAGGCACGTGCCCTTGACCAATAATCATACCATGATTGCCTGATTCATAGGTTGACACTCAGCCACTGAGCCATGCCAGCCAGGCACATTTCTCACAGCTCTGAAGGCTCGAAGTTCAAGAACAGAGAGCCCGTGGGGGCAGGTTCTGGTTAAGGCCCTATTCCAGGTTGCAGATGGTAGCCTTCTTATTGTGTCCTCCCATGGTGGAAGGCGTGAAGGTGCTATCAGTGGAAGTGGAGTTCTTAGGGTGTCCGGAGGAAAAGAATTTCCTGAGTCCCTCCACAGGAATGTGGGGTTTCATGGAAAGCTTTATTAATGATGTAAAATTAAGGGGGTTCCCTTCCAAGGTCCCATCTCCATCTGTACTGCCATGGAAAGAGTACAACCGTGTCTTCAGCAGGGCCAGAATTAAGATCTCTGCCCAGAATTTCTGTTCCCAATTACAGTCCAGTTCAGTCCAGCATCTGGCTAGCTCAGCTTGTGTTCCCAGCTGCAGTCTATCGTGTGTGGGTTTCGGAAGGTCATGGACCATTGTCTTATACACATGGCTATGGAGAGAGAATGGGAGAGTGGGGTCATGGAGCAAGAGAGGAGCAAGATGGACACAAGAGAAAAGGAACTCTTGGGGATTTCAACTTTCCAAGATTTCACACACTTCTGATGGGATCCACCCCCCAGCCAATCCACTGTTCCCAAGGCTAGACTGACAGACAACCACCTTCCCTAGGTCACCCCAACTTCACTACACATGCGCCTATTTCCCCCTTTGTTCCAACCCTTCCGCCAGTGATCTGCAGAGAGTGGACCCAGTTCCCTGAGGAGCATGAGGCTGTAGCTTCCTGGTGAAGCTGCCCGGATGCTGACTGTGCTCATAATGCCTGGTCTCCCCTTTGCTCTCTTTGTTATTTATAGGAGGGAGCTAATTATGATGATAACAAAGGATGTCCCATGGTCTCCTTTATAAGGGCATTAACCCCAACCATGAGGGCTCTGCCTACACGACCCAATTACCTCCCCGAAGTCTCACTTCCTAAAGCCATCACCGTGGGGGTTAGAGTTAAAACATAGGAATTGGGAAGTGGGGGTACACATTCAGACCATAGCACTATCTGTTATATTGGGTGAACTGTCTATGCTCCCATGTTGTGTATCTGTGAGCATGATGTGTCCAAACACCTCAACAGTCTCAAATGTATGGGAAACCAGAAGCCTATCTGTTAGGTTGAAGCTCCAGAATTAGAAAATATATTTTTTCTTGCTCTGGCTGATTTGGCTCAATGGATAGAGCGTCAGCCTGCAGACTGAGGGTTCTCGGTTTCGATTCTGGCCAAGGGCATGTGCCTGGGTTGCGGGCTTGGCCCTCAGTGTGGGGCGTGCAGGGCAACCGATGGGTTATTCTCTCTCATCATTGATGTTTCTCTCTCTCTCTCCTTTCCTCTCTAAAATCAATAACATATATTTAAAATATATATATTTTTTCTTTTCCTGTCTAGCTATCGGAAAAGCCAACAGAAGAGGGAACTAAAAATGCCAATGAAAGGCCTTCCCAGTGCTTCTGTCTGCTGTTTATACAGTGTCCTGAGGGTGGTAGCCTGCCAAGAACAGTCATTTTGGCTGTTACTACCTCAAGGAGCCCAGTAGTGCGAGCCCTAGGTCATCCGAGTGATCAAGGGACATTCCCCCGTGTAGATTGCAGACTCCCGCTGGTTGTAGGGAGGTAGCTGGAAAGTAATACTGTTATGGGTTCAGTATTTTAATGGTAGCATCCAGAATTTTTCTAGTCACCTTACTTTAGGCACATATTTGACTGTTATGAACTATCTACAGAGACTCCTACCACCTTTTTCTTATTTATAATCAAGAGCTCAAAATTGCATTGTCTTATACACATAGTTCCACATTATTTCCCCTAACACACCGTTTTTACACTTGTCAAACCTGAAACTCATTTTTATCTATTCGCAGAGCTTCCTGAGAACTTTCAGGGAAAACTCCAGGTGAGTAGGCCCCGTCTTCTCAGTTCACTTGTGACAGCCCTCAGGATGCTTCCTCAGAGATCTGGGTGATGCTGAGGACAGTGCCAAGCAAGGGAGATCACGTGGATGGGTACGGATTCTATTGCAAGTTTGAGGATGGAGGATGGGAGGGAGGGAGGTGAATGTGAGCAAGAGAAAAGTGACTTTGAATCTCCCTTCAAAGAAACTGGCGTTTGTGAAAATGCCACCTTGACTTGCAAAGCTCATGTAACAACTAACTCTCCCTACAGTTGTGATTGGTTATGTGAAACGCTATTTCAAGACAATTGTCGGAGGGAATAAGGATACATATGTAATACCTTAATCAATAAAGAAATTAAAAAAGACAATTGTCATGCTTTATTAAGGATAAGTACGTTTGGAATGTATCCTATTTATAAATCCTTAGGTATAAAATAGTCATGGTTGTTTAATCCCCAACACCAAGCACAGTGTCCTTGGGATAACATCTCAGACCGCATTCTGACCTCCTTGATTAAAGGTCATCCATCCATGGGTGTCTGCATCCTGCATCCGTCTTCACCTTTCTTCCATCCAAACACGTTAACATTGACCGTTTGGGGGTCCTGTGAGTCCTCGGACGCGGTTGCCTCCATCGCCGGCTAGGAGGACGGTCCAGGGAGGCACAGCCAGTCTGCAGCTTCCCAGAGGGTGGAGGCAACGACCCCGCCCGCATCAGCGGGACCGAGGGTGCTCAGTCTCAACCAGAAAAACAACCGCCGCTGGCCTCCAGTCCCCGGATGAAGGAGCCCCGCCCCCGCGACTCGGTCGCGCGTGCGCATCCTGGAGGCCAGGGCGTCCGGCGGGAGGCAGGGAGGGTGGGGCGGGCGGGGTGAGGAAGGAAGGGCGGCGGTTGGGCGAAAAGGAGGCCACGCCCGTCGCGCCAACGTTTCTGCGCATGCGCCACACGTCAGCTTCTAGTATTTTCGATGCGTCAGCCACCGCCCAGTTCAGTTCGCGTCCGGAGGTCGGAGGTGCGGGTCTGCTGTTCGCGGTCGGGAGCGGCTGTGCAACTCCCCTTCGTCCTCGTCCCGGGCTGTGGAAGGGAGGCGTCTGGTGGGCCTTTCTCTTCGTCCTGCGTGGAGGTCGGCGGCCTGTGGTAAGTTTTTTGGTGGCGAGGTCGGACCCGCGGGAATCTCGGCGTGGAGGGCGGAGAGGGTGCGGGGCCCGGCGTGGTGCACAAAGGGGGCCGCCGGCCGGGCGGGAAGGTGGGCGTCTGGCGCCCACTGCTCCGGAATTGGAGAGTCCCTTGCTTTGTCCAGGCCCGCGGTCCCCCTCCCCCAACCACCCGCGGGCCTCACTTCCGGGACGTCACTCCTCCCCTCCCCCCTCCGTTTCTAGGAACCGAATCTTCTGGAACCATCCTCAGAGACCAGGGAGCTTCCTACCGCAGGCCCCGATGTCCAAGTACGTGAACGATATGTGGCCGGGCTCGCCCCTGCAGTCCCCGGCGGCTTCGGGCGGCTTCAGCCGGCTGTCCTCGGCGACCCGGAGCCGCTCCTCCAGAAGCTCGCGGTCCCGATCCAGCGGCTCCAGTCGGTGGTCGTCCAGCAGCAGTGGCAGCCGGCCCCGGCGCAGGAGCAGGTCCCGGTCTCGGTCCCGAAGGCGCCACCAGAGGAAGTACAGGCGCTACTCGCGGTCTTACTCGCGGAGCCGGTCGCGGTCCCACGGCCGCCGCCGGTACCGGGAGAGGCACTACGGCTCCTCCAGGAGGTACAATCGCTCTCCCTCGCTAGACCGATCCCGCAGCCGGTCCCGCTCTCGGGGACGGTCGTATAACCGAAGGGCCTATGCGGTCACGCGGGGGCGACGCTACTACGGCTTCGGTCGCTCAGTGTACCCGGAAGAGCACGGGAGCTGGCGGGGAAGATCCAGGTCGAGGTCGCGGAGCCCCACGCCTTTTCGCTTAAGTGAGAAAGGTGAGTGACAGGTGCAGTGACCCCCCCCTTTTCTCGCGGGCGCCGACAGTGTGCGATGCTTGGGTGTGGTTTCCAGTAATTTCGTTTTCTCTGGTGCCTGAACTAACAGTTTTGTTAGGAAGGTATTAGCAGGCTAACAGTTAAAACGCTAGTTTTTTAAGTGGACACCATTTCTTCCCCCTTGGTATTGAGCTGTGGGCAGTAAGTGGCTCTGGCCACGTGGAGGTAGGTAACCCCTCCTGGTGGCTGGCGCTTTGTGGAGCCTTGTAAATGTTAGTGACTTCGGCTGCCCGCCCAGGGTTTCTGCTAAGTTCATTGTAGGACGTGAAAAAAAGGATTGAAACATTCCTTTTTTTCAAAAGTTAATACTATATTGTCAAAAAAACCCAACAAGGACTTTGTTCCAGTATTTCAAAACAAATGACTTCCAGGATAGGACCATGGGACAGAAAAGAGGATGGGTTTAAAAAAAAAAACACGTTTAAGTCTGAAAACGGATTTAGTAATCTATCAATGATGGTTCATTAGTTGAGAGATGTACTTTATGAAAAAAAATTTCATAAGTATGTTCAGAGTACATATTTGAAGAGAAAGCAAAAATGAAGACTAGGACTTTGGTCAGGAAAACTGAAAACTTGAAATTATTTAGGGATGCTTATTTTGCTCATCAAAAGGTAGAAAATTGTTTCATGAATAAGGGTATATTTTACGTATTCGTTTTGCTATTGTAAATGCAACCTTATTTTGTGATTCTGAGCCCTCTTGGGGAATACTGTAAGTTTAAGGAATGTCTTGGTGTTTCTTTTGTAGATCGAATGGAGCTGTTAGAAATAGCAAAAGCCAATGCAGCAAAAGCCTTAGGAACAACCAACTTTGAATTGCCACCCAGTCTCAGAATTGTATCTAAAGAAACAAACCATGGGACAGCTGTATCAAAGTTTGAGGTAAGTATTCTAGATTTATCCAGACAAAATCTTCAGAAAGCTGCTGCCAAAAAGACCTGATAAGCATTTTTACTCAATTTATCTTGGCCTTCTTAGAAAGGCTAGCTAAATATAATTTGTTAAAGTAAAAATAGGTCTGACATCACTAGATTTAGTTTCTTCCATAAAAGTGGGAGATGAATGACCATTATTTTCAGATGATACAATTAATTGCTTTCATGATTGTAGCTGGTACTTTGGTGACTTCTCTGTAGTTACCAAATTTTTCTAACTTGTCTTTACAGAGTATCTGTAGTTTTCATTTCCACCATAATGTTCCCAGAAATTCTGTAAACATACAGTATAGTTTACCTGCTTTATTTCTGTCTTATAGAAATCATGAATGTGGTCTCCAGACATTGCTGAAGAAAATCTGTTGGTAATTGATACATGGGCATAAAAGCATCAGAGGTTTAACTAATTTGAAGTTTATATTCACACACTGAAAGCTTAGTTTTTGTTGATAGATCCATGTGCATGTTAGAATTTGGGATAGGTACTATTTAGATAAGATACTGAAGACAGTTTTAAAGTAAAGTGCACTTTGTAACGGGGCATCTGTGTTCGAGATGTCCATTTCATAATATATGCAATATATTCCAGATGTTTTGAGAGATTACAGAAGAAGAGGCCTGCTTCACTTGCAGATAAGTTTATAATTCTACAGAAATGTGCAGGATGTGCATTGGCAAATTGCACTTTGTTCTTTAAGTTATGTTGAAACCCAGAGCATATAAAATCCATAGCTTTTAAAGGTTTAAGGTAGTTAAAAATTGATGGTCTGTGTAAACAGGAAAGATATTACCTAGATCATCCCATTCAGGTTCACTTATGGGTATGCTTAAGTATTGGCGGTAGACAAAAGTCTTAGTTGACTTGCTTTTTAAGACGACTAGGTGCCCAACTGGGCTGATGCCTTAGTTTGGCAATTTTCAACCTCTTTAATCTCATGGGACACAAACTATAATTACTAAAATTTTGTGGCACACCAAAAAATACTCTTTTGCTGATATGATTTAAAAGGTACAATTTTGGTTCATTCACACGAGATGGCTATTGTGTTGGCTGTTGCCAAGTATAAAAGGGAAAAGAGAGAATGCCCCTAACTAAATAGGTATTGCATATTACAGAAATACTTGCAGCACACCAGTTTAAAATCACAGCTTAGTTCTTAGGTATTTTCTGGTAAGGTTTCACTTTTCAGAGTTAGGTTGTATTTGGGAATACAAGATAGCTTTATGGGGAAGCCTGTCTTTATCAGATCTATTTATTACACTGTAGCTAAATAGTTAGATCCAACTTGATTTGCTGTGTTTCTACAGCTAAGTTTATATGCAGTTGGACTGTTTTGTATACAGTACTCTAAACCAAAAATGTGAGTTTAAAAATACGTATTTTCTCTTTCTGTCTAGTTATCGGAAAAGCTAACAGAAGATGGAACTAAAAATGCCAATGAAAAGTCTTCCCAGCAAAAGAGCACTAACTCTAATGTAAGTTATCTAACCACTGACTACTCAAAAATTGAACTTGGAACATAACATCCGTTATGTGGGCTTTCGTCTGCTATGATAATTGGGAGCCTACTAAGTCACTTTATAGACTTAATAATTCTAGACACACACACTCACTCGTACACATAAGTTTTAATTCTCACCTAAGGATATTTTTCCTATTTGCTTTTCAGAGGGTTTGAAGGGAGGGGAGGGAAAAGAAGAGAGGGCAACATTGATTTGAGAGAGAGACATTGCTGGTTGCCTCCTGTAGGACCAGGTGCGGGAGTGTATCAGAAATTGAACCCTTGACCCTTAGTTGTGCAGGCCAACACTCTTTAACTACTGTGACACACTGACCAGGGCTAACCTCCATATATTGTGCCAATTTAAAAAATTTTAAATTGAACTTTGAGAGAGAGAAAAACATTGATGTGAGAGTGAAATCAGTCGGCTGTCTCCTATGGAATGGGTAACCCTTTGGTGCATAGGAAGACACCCAAATGAACCCCCCCTTCTCTTTTTTTATTTATTTTTTATTTAGGGAGAGGAAGAGAGAGATTAGAAACATCAATGATGATAGAATCATGAATTGGCTACCTCCTGCACGCCTCCCATTGGGGATCGAGCCTGCAACCCAGGCATGTGTTGACTGGAACCCAGGACCTTTCAGTCCACATGCTGACTGTTCACTAAGCCAAACCGACTAGGCCTTGCCCTCCTTTTTAACATCTCGCTATTGCATCTCTTGCATATGTTTGATCATACTGGCCGTTTCTGGGCCCAAGTTTGAGTGAGGTTATAGATGAGGTTTACACTTGGCATTTGGTTGGTGTCTCTTAAATTTCAGTCTTAAATGGAATTATTTAATGTATTGTGTAAAGCAAATATTTTAAGTATGTACAATATATATATGTGTCTGGGAAGCTGACTTGAAAATTTGTTCTCTTACAGAATTTGGCAAAAACTGCTGAAGAGACCTCTTCAGGATCCCTAAAAGTAAATCTGAAAAAAAGTCCATATGAGTTGTGGAAACCTATTTAAAAAGAGAATTGATGGCTAAGGTTGCTTGAAATGCACTTTATTGCAAGTTTGTGTTTTCTATGGCATTATTTCATTCCTATGAGCAACTTGGTGGTAATTGTTAAATTTTTAGATTTATTTTGCAGATAATAGCACAGATGGACCAGAGTTATGTACAGGTGGGAGTCTTGTGTATATACTTTGTAAATGTTTTGTATAATATCAATTGATTACATAGAAATGGGATTTATAAGAAACAGTAAACTATTGTATATATATATTTGTAAATAAATTTCTTGTTTTTACTATTTTAGTCTGATTTTATTATATATATCTTCTGTATATACAGTATATATGAAAGTCTAAGCGACCGGTCAACCAGTCATTCAGTTGTTGCTCAACCTGGGAGCTGCCCCTGGTGGTCAGTGCGCTCCCACAGTTAGATAAAGATGGAGCAATTAGGAGAGGAAAATATAACGGTAAACCCAAGAGGTCAGGAGGCCAAAGATTCTCAATGTCTACCTGGGTTGCCACTAATCTGTCCCAGTGGCCACCACTCCCTCACTCAGTAGTCCTTCAGGTCCAATCTCCTGGGAACAGACCAGGCCCCAGCGGACCAGTGTCGCAGGCGTGCTGACAGTGCCATTGGCCTCACTATGGCCACTTCCCTCCCTAGATGCCCCACAAGGAAGAAATGATATAAAAGTGACTGCCAGGTGGCTCCCTACAACCAGTGTGAATGTCAGCAGGATGGATCTGGGTCCTGGGCTGGCAGGGGCATCCAACTTCCTGCCTGCCCCGAGGGCCCTTTGTGTCCTGAGCCCCCACGCCATTCTGGACTGGGACAGGCCCCAGAAGTTGGGCTCATGGCTGGCAAGCGCTGCTGCAGCAGCATGAGCCTTTCCGATCAGGACTGAATGGGCATGAGCTGCAGCAGGCACAGTCGGGCCAGGATGAGTGGGAGTGGCAAGCAGCATTGGACTTCTACTCAGCCCAATTCCCTCAGGCCATGCTGAGGGACCCCATCTGTGCATGAATTTGTACACTGGATATAAAACCCTAATATACAAATAGACCTAATGGTGGTACAACCAGTCACTATTACATGTGACCACCAGGAGGTGTGTGCAGAACACGGTGTCAGCCTGGTTACATGGTAAAGTCAGAGAAAACGGATTGGCTTTAAGATTTATAACGGAAAATGTGGTTAACCTGAGTAACCTCTGTATTAGTTGGTATTTTAGTAAAGTTACATAACTTAAGGATTTCCTTGTAAGGAATGCTTGAAATAATAGACAATACTAGATTTTTTTCACTGTCACTTAGCTGGTAACGGAAAGTACCCAATCTGATTATGACCTAAATTTCAAATAGCTATTTAACATGAGAGGTCTGGCTAGTTGCTATGGATATGTGCCATTCCTGAGATTGCACTTGTAGAAGTGATCCAGCCTCTTAATGTGCTTGAGACGTCCCTATTTAATTTTCTCTTAGTCTATTCATTTTTTCTTGCCAGTATCCTAAAAAGAATATATATTCATTTTGTTTTTCTCATAATTGCTCCATCCTTGCCTAATTTAACCTTGTTAGTTCAGCCTGGCCAAGACTTTAATCTCTCCTATGCTTTGAAACACGAGAAACGGCATACCCCCAGACAAGCTGTCACTACATAAATGGAATACAGTTACACAGTGTGATGCCCTGTTACCACATAATCTGTGGACAATACAGTCATGTGCCACTTCAACCACAGGAATGTGTTCCGAGGAATGGGTAGTTAGCCGATTTCATCATTGTGCAAACAGGGCACTTACACAAATCTGGATGGTACAGGCTACACACCTAGGCTGTATGGCATAGCCCTATGGTTGGCAAACTGGCTCTTTGGCCCCTTCAGTGTGCCTCTTGCACAAAATACTATGGTCTGTGTGAGGATTTTGGAGAAGTGGTGCTAGAAGAAGTTTAAGTTTAAAAAATTCGGCTCTCAAAAGAAATTTCAATCGTACTGTTGATATTCGGCTCTGTTGACTAATGATTTTGCCGACCACTGGTATAGCCTATTGCTCCTGGGCTGGAAATAAAGCACACAAGAGCAAATGCAACCAAGAGTGTAAACATGATGCAACATGGCATACTGTTTTACAGCAAACTAAAAGCACAGCTGGTGTGGCACTGGTTGAATGTTGACTCGGGAACCAAGAGGTCAAGGTTTGATTCCAGGTCAGAGCACATGCTCAGACTGTGGGCTCAGTTCTTGGTGGGGGATGTGTTTCTATCTCTCCCTCTAAAAAGCAACATTAAAAAAAAAAAAAAAAGATAAAAAATATATGCTGGAACCTGTTTGGCTCAGTGGATAGAGCGTCGGCCTGGGGAGTGAAAGGTCCCAGGTTTTATTCCGGTCAAGGGCATGTATCTTGGTTGCTGGCAAATCCCCAGAAGGGGTGTGCAGTAGGCAGCTGATCTATGTTTCTTTCTCATCGATGTTTCTGACTTTCTATCCTTCTCCCTTTCTGTAAAAAATCAATAAAATATATTAAAAATAAATACATAAACCAGTAACAACCATTTGTTAAGTACTATGTACCGTACATAATTATGCTATACTTAAGTATGTTTGTTTACACATCACCAGAAACACCTGAGTAATGTGTTTTGCTACAATGACTACCTCCCTACATAATAGGAATTTTTCAGCTTCATTGTAATTTCATAGGATCACACTTTATATTTGCATTCCATCACGAACTGAAACATTGTTATGCATTGCATGACTATGGCAAAATGAGAATTTGTATCAAGAGTCTAGATTCAGTGCTGTCCACTAGAAATACAGTATTAATTCACACAAGTGAATTAATTTATCCCAGTATATCTAAAATATTTCAACACAATACAAGAAATGCTGTGAGGCATCCACCTCATCCTCTCTCCAGCAGGCTTGGTCCTGGCATCATCCTCATCTGATGTCATCTGGCCTCAAGAACTCAGGGTAATTACTGTGTGTAGGTAGCGAGATCCAAAGATAGAGAATGGATCTTGAAGGAAAGGGTTGTTGCTGGGCCTTAAAGGAACCCCGTGTAGACATTGAGAACCTTTGGCCTCCTGACATCTGGGGGTTACTGTTAGCAGAGAGCAGACTTTGAGTGGACCAAGATAAATCCAGGAGCGGGGAATGATTGATGTGCACATTTCTCCCAAGTGCCCATGCTCACACGGCTGAATAGACACAGAATCCGGAGCATGGAGATCAGGAACCCTGTGTGCCATTGGTCAGAAAGTAGACTGATTATAGTTGGATCTTCCCCTTGGCTTGGTTCAGTCTGTCCAGTGGCAATTTCTGGCCCAGGGAGTTGAAATACAAGGCCTCTTAGGAAAGACTGACCCTGTATTTTCCGGATAAAGTATAATAAATTTTGTAGGCTTCCTATCTGGAGAAGGAAAGTAAAAAGTTATTTAAATTTAAAAAAGAAATACTGTGATATTTTACTCTGTGTGTGTGTGTGACCTAGTATGTATTTTTACACTTAAAGCACAGTTTATTTTGCCCTAGCCACATTTCATGTAACCAATAGTCATGGTGGGTGGCTACCATTTTGGGGCTAGAGTGAATTTCCAGTACCATTCAACACTTTCCGCTTATGGGAGCAAGGCCCAATGTTTTACGTATTTTATTCTCAGTTTTCTGAGCGACAGATGAGGAATCAGAGCCAGAATGCTTGACTGTATACTACCTCAACAAAACACAATATAATATTTGGATCTATAGCTTATGAGGATGACATGAATTTTATTTACCTTTTTCTTTTTTTCCTGCAATTCTCATTCCAAAATAGTTTTAGCTACCCAATTTGCAGGTAATCTACTCCACAACTTCTTGGTGACTTAATTTTTAGACTTCATTCTACCATGAGGACAAACCAAGTTTGTTAGCACAGGGATGGAAGGGATGGAAATAAACCCAAATAGCTGTTACTTGTGCGATAGGCCATGCATAGCATACTTTCGGATTTTATTGTAGGGAGAGGAGATGAGGCATTCAACTATATTATATCTTTAAATGTTATTTTACTGCTTCAGGGGATAATGTGGTAAGATGGAAAAGCAATTGTTTTTGAATAAGAAGGCCAGAGGGACATACTGATTCTGATTATTCAAGGATTGTGATGTAAGTCCCTTAGGATTGGTTTGAAATAGGTGTCCCAAAGTATGAATTTCACTGTTTAGAGGTACTTGAGAGGATTGTAGATGCCACTGAATGACAGTCACATGAACAAATGGGCAGGGGCCTGGCCTGGCGGTAGGTTTTGACTCCCGGAGGGCTGCTCTTCCTCCCAGCTTGTCCACCAGCACTGGTAGCCAGGAGGGCCGGTTGGGGGGGCCGGGTCGGCTTCTCCCCGGACTGTCCAGCAAGATCCTCGTAGCTGAGCCCTAGGGTTTGCACCGATAGTCGGTCCTACTCCTCTCACCAATATAGGTGTGGTTGAGCTTTTGAATTTTTGCCATTATTGTAGTTCTCCAAACAGAAAGAATAACCCAGAGACTCTGGTGGAAACATTACATTTATACTGCTTTAGATACTCCTTCTGTGGTGCGTTTTTATATTGCTTTGAACCAGAAAACCTTCACCTACGCAAACTTAATTGTTTTGTACCTGAAATTATGCTTTTCTTCCTGTTACCGTTTAAACGTTATACCTAGATCTCTTTTCCTATTGGGGCTTACTTATTCATTTCTACGTGGAATTAGTGGTTATTAGTTCATAAAATAATAATTTTCATATATTTCTCTTGTATCACCTTGCTTTTATTAACTTAACGCACAGTTTCCCTGTTGGAGACGAAGAGTAAACAAGATGGACGCATCTGCGCTCCTTCAGTTTACAACGTCGATGAGGGAAAAGGGAAAATGAAGAAAGATAAATCTCTTACGCTCTTGAGAGAATTAAAATGGGGCCATAAGTGACAGGACTGAAAGCCCACGCGAGACGAGGTAGTCCGGGGAGAGCGGACAGTCAGGATAAACACTTTCCGCTTAAGGCAGCAAGGCCCAGAGTCCACCCTTCTTCCTTCGCCAACCCCTCCCGCGCGCTTCCCTGCCCTTCTCTCCCCGCCCCTCCCTTCTGCGGCTGCGCAAGGTCCTGCCCAATCGAAAACCAACTCACTGCTAGAAAGAGCAGGGATTGGTCCCAAGCTCCGAGGCTGCCAGGAAGGGGCGGGGCTTCTCGTAGGTTATTAATAGCTATCAGACGACAGACGGAAGGGCTGTGTTGTTGCCGGAAGTAGGAAGGAGAGGTTTGTGATGGCGGATGCGGTTCTAACCGAGAAGGTGAGTGCCGCCGTCTCTACCCAGGGGATTTCGTGGGGGGACTCCCAGGGGCCGACAGGGGCGACAGGTGGAGTAGTGCCTGGGTTCCAGGACAGGGAGGAGTAGACACTCTGGAGTCGGGGTCGGCAGTGCGGGCGGCGCGGCCTGTCGGGCCCGGCGGGGATCGGCCTGGCAGCCCCGGGAGAAGCCGAGCCAGCCCTGCCAACAGCGGCCCTCCCTGTCGCAGGTGCTGGCGAGCGGCGCGGAGGAGGAGCAGCCCCTCGCGGCGGCGGAGGAGCTGTCCGCCCAGAAGCGCGAGCAGAGGCTGCGCAAATTCCGGGAGCTGCATCTGAAGCGGGTGAGTAGATGCTGAGACCTGACATTGGTCAGCCAGCCCCCTGCGTGTCTGTGGGGGGTCGAGGAAGTCGCAGCAGCGTGCCTAACAAGCCCGCGTGGCAAGATCTGTCCCGATGGTTCTCAATTCTGGTAGCATGTAATCACTTTTGAAAATACAGTTGATCCTTGAACATCGATTGGGTTTAGGGGTGCTGAACCCCGCAGTCAAAAATCCATATATAACTTTGGACCCTACAGTTGCCCCTTCGAATACTCAGATTCAGTCTACCGTGCAGAAAGAAAACAGTATTATTTATAAGCGAATTTTCGACTGTGCGGGGGCGGCACCCATAATTCCGGCGTTGTTCAAGGGTCAGCTGTATTTTTAAAAATATATATTTTTACTGATTTCAGAGAGATGGGAGAGGGAGAGAGAGATAGAAACAGCAATGATGAGAGAGAAACATTGATTGGCTGCCTCCTGCATGCCCCTGACTGGGGATCGAGCCCACAACCCGGGGTGTGCCCTTGGCCAGAATCCAACCAGGACCCTTTAGTCCGCAGGCTGACACGCTATCCACTGAACCAAACCGGCTAGAGCAGGTCAGCTGTATTTTTTAAAAAAATTTTTTATTGATTTTAGAGAGAAAGGGAGAGGGAGAGAGAAATAGAAACATCAATGATGAGAGAGAATCACTGATCGGGTGCCTCCTGCACGTTCCCTACTGGGGATCAAGCCTGCAACCCTGGACATGCGCCCGTGACAGGAATTGAACCTGGGATCCCTTCAGTCCGCAGGTTGTCGCTCAGTCCACTGAGCCAAACCAGCCAGGGCTGGTCAGCTGTATTTTTGATCTGCGGTTGGGAATGTGAAAATACTGTTTTAGATCTGAGGTTGGTTGAATCCGTAGATGTGAAACTCGGGGCTAGGAAGGGCCGAGTGTACTTAGGTACTGGAAAAAAATCTGGTTTAAGTAGAACTACCTCTGTAGTTCAAACCTGTGTGGTCCAAAGGTCAACTGTACACATTCCCCCTCCAACTCTCTTCCCACCTACAACTTACCTAGAGTAGGTTTGGGAGTCTCTATTACTAACAGCCTCCTTGCTGTATTCAAACAAACTCTGTATTTTACTAAGGAAATATGCAGAGACTTGTCCAATGCTAACAAGACAGCTGGTTGCCTCTTTATTAAAAAATAAGCAGTAGCCCTGGCCAGTGTGGCCCAGTTGGTAGGGCGCCATCCCCTTGTTTGGAAAGGCTGTTGGTTCCATTCTTTTTTTTTTAATTTTTAATTTTATTTATTTTTTAAAATTAATTTTTTATTATTTTTTTGCAGTATAACTTATATTTAATAGTAGTACGTGTTTTCCTCCCCGATTATTCTTCCCCCAGCCTCCCCTACTCCCCAGCACATGTCCCCACCTGCCCCCCTCCCCACCCCAGGGTCTTTCATTCATTGGTTGTGCTCATATGCATGCAAACAAGTCCTTCGGTTGATCTCCCCCAGCATCCGCCTCCCATCCACCCCAGCCTTCCCCTTGTAGCTTGACAGCCTGTTCTGCCTCTATATCAATCACTCTCCCCGGTTTTTTTTCTTCCAAAATATCTTGCCTCTTCATACTAGAAATAAATGTATAAGAACAAAAAATGTTTGAGTGTCAGTTTCAATGTCCAACTGTTCTGAGTCCCAGTTTCAATGTCAAATAGTTCTTTATGTGTACATGTCAGCAATGGTATCCAGATGGTGGACACATGGTGGCAATGCAGGTTCCATCCTCTCTGGTTTGGTCCTGGGCCGCCTACAGCCACGCACAGCTGCCGACTGCTAGCATGGCAAGGTGCCATCAGCGTCCACCATCTCTGGACCATCCTCGTGACTGGAACAGACCCGTCAGTTCCTCACTGTCGCAGGAACCCACATGGTCTTGGAGTTGTTCTCTGCAAACACACAAACACATTCTCGACCAACAGTTAACAAAGGGATCCTCTCTGCAAAATAGACTTGGGATTCTTTTTATTTTTGCCTAAATGATTTTCCTTTGGCTTATTTTGACACCATGTGTGTTTTTCATGGGTGTCCTGCTGTTGGTTCCATTCTGGATCAGGGCACATGCTGGGGTTGTGAGCTCCAACTGCGGTAGGGTGCCTGCTGGGAGCCAGCAGATGGATGTTTCACTATCAATGTTACTTTCTCCCTCCCCCTCCCTCTCTCTCTTTCTCTCTAAAAATCAATATAAAAATCTCCGAAAGTGTGTAGTGTCAATGAATATGAAAATGCCGTTTTAGATCTGAGGTTGGTTGAATCTGTGAAAAAGCTCAGAGAAAATCTGTAGTGTCAATGGCTAGCCAGTGGGGAACAAGGTGATGAAGATAAGGCCTCTGTTCTTAAAAGAGGAGGCAACTTTATAGCTATAAATTTTATTGTGGTAAATGCCATGCTGGAGTTAGGAACAAAGGCTGGGGGGGGCGCGGGGGGAGTACAGAGGAGAAATTAAGACTGTGTGTGTGTGTGTGTCTCCAGGGAGTGTCTTATATGACCCCTAAACTAATATTTAAAAGATTAGTAGGGAAAAAATATCCAAGCAGAGGAGACAAATGAAAAGGAAGAGAATCCATATTAGAGACAAAAACCCAGCAAATAACTGGCTGCAGTTGGAGCTGAGAAAGAAAAGATAACAGCTCTTGACTCAGCTTGACGTGGCCTGACAGCCTGGCCATGGTTCCAGAACCCCGCGCCGCTCTGACTGTTGCAGGGAGACAGACCACAGAAAGACCTCGCGTCCCCCTCCGCTGCTCACCTCATAGACTGTTCCTCCCAAATGAAACATTGGTCTTGCCCCATTAATCCTGCCTCGTATTTAAAGACTTAAGATACTCAATAAAAAATGCGTTGGCTTTCTGACAGTGCAGTTCAGAGCACAACCATGCTTCCTCGAATTCCCCCAGCCTCTGTTACCCCAATCCTATGCCTACCCCACCAACCCTCCCTGAAATGCCTGCAGCTCTCTATAGTTTGCTGTCTCTTTCAGGGCAACAAACACAACTTTGTTTGATTTCAGGTGTTTTCTTGGTGTCTTCACCTGGAGGGTATTTCAGCACCAAGAATAAATGAGGGATGGTAGTTGAGAGGAGTTTCTCCCTTTGCCCCCAAACATTAATCTAATAAAGACTTAAACACACTTAAATATTTACTTGGATGGGCTGTGCCAACATCTGGCTGGCAATTAGGAGACATGGCTTCCTGGACTTACTGCCACCAGCCTGTGATCTAAGAAACATCAGCCAAGACCGGTTTGGCTCAGTGGTAGAGCGTCGGACTGCGGACTGAAGGGTCCCGGGTTCGATTCCGGTCGAGGGCATGTACCTTGGCTGCGGGCACATCTCCAGTAGGGGGCGTGCAAGAGGCGGCTGATAGATGTTTCTCTCTCATCGATGTTTCTGACTTTCTATCCCTCTCCCTTCTGCTCTGTAAAAAAATCAATAAAATATATTTAAAAAAAAAAGAAACATCAAACTTAATTTTCCCTTAAGATGATATGCTCATTTTATTTTACGCAGTTAAATTTATTTGGATTTTCCAGAGTAATCCAACTGGAAAATTTCTTTCATTTGCCATAATATAAACTTAAAATATTTAAGAAGGAGGGGGACTTAGAAAGGATCAGAGATATTAAGAGAGGTTTCAGAGCCCCAGCCCCAAATTGAGGCTTTTTCCTGGAGTTAATCAAGATTAAAGGAGACTGGCAAGTAGAACGTCATTCTCGTCATGTATCTAACATTATTTCATGCCGCCTGAAGTCTTTAGTGCCACTGTAGTAGCCCTTCCCCTTGGTGAAACCGTGTCCATCCAGCCATACGGGACCTGCTCAGAGGGACTGCGCAGCTCAACAGGCAAAGCGGACACGAACCTCCAGGCTCTGGAGCAGCAAACCCGTGCAGCCCAACCCTTTTTTTTTTACTCAGTACACATGCAGACCTAGTTAGGTGGTTCCCTTACTTTGTTGAGTCTTTGTTGCTTTAAGAGAAAATGGGGTCCCCTTGATAGTGTGTCTTACCTGACCCCCCACAGAAGGCAAGATCTGTTCGGATTGATTTTCACGCTTCAGCTCTAAACTTTTTGTTGCGTTTCAGAATGAAGCCCGGAAATTAAATCACCAGGAAGTTGTGGAAGAAGATAAAAGACTGAAGTTACCTGCAAATTGGGAAGCCAGGAAAGCTCGTTTGGAGTGGGAACTACAGGAGGAAGAAAAGAAAAAGGTTAGGGACTCCCGCCTCTGCTGTTTCCTAGGGGTTTGCCCGGTCTCTCTGTGTCTCGACATAGTAAACCGAGGTGGTTCGGTACACTGGCTCTAGAGCCGGACTGCCAGAGGTCAGCTCTTGGCTCTGCTTTTTGCCAGCTGCAGCACTGTGGGTGAGTTATCGAACCTGTCTGTGCCTCTGTTTTCTCCTCTGTAAAATGGAGACTGTGATGATAATTGAGTTAATTATGAGTTAAATGAGCCAGTGCCTGTACAACAGGGTCTGACACCTGATAAATGCTGAATAAATATTATTTCTAAATCTGTGTGCTTATTTCTTATGTACTATAGCAGATTCTTGAATTTTCTGATTAATCATGATTTAAAAAGTACTGCTAGATAATTTTATTTAATCCTCTTTTCTGAAACAGGTAAGATAAAGGTATCATAATTGCCAGTTTTAGCTTTTGCCTTTCTGTTTAGGACTGTGCGGCCAGAGGGGAGGACTATGAGAAAGCGAAGTTACTGGAGGTCAGTGCCGAAGATGCAGAAAGGTGGGAGAGGAAGAAGAGGAGGAAAAACCCCGACCTGGGATTTTCAGGTAAAATTGGCTTCTACTTTATTGAATGGGCCTGTTAGGTTAAGCTTCGCCTTCAGTGTTTCTGATTTATGAAAGGATATGCCCCTTCAGGGATATTCTCTGAGAGGCATAAACCCAAGAACATACAAATACATCTCCTGGGGCAGCAGTAATGGTTGTACTTCAGTCAGTTGGATTCTTTTATTCTTCGTGGTCACATTAACCGAGGCTTGTATTGTGAGCATCTTCGGATAAGAGGCTCTGCTTAGATTGGTGTCTTGTGCATATATTATTAATACTAATTTAGATTTTCCCCCTGACTTGTAATGACCAAACAAGGAAGTATATTATGTCTGATTCTCACTTTCTTTTTAGATTATGCTGCTGCCCAGTTACGCCAGTATCACCGGTTGACCAGACAGATCAAACCTGACATGGAAACATATGAGAGACTGAGAGAAAAGCAGTGAGTTGACAGTAATGCAAGTTTTTTTGTTTTGTTTTTGTTTGCATCCTGAGGTAGACATATTTGAGTGTGAGTATATGTGCAGCCGTACAAACATAAATAATGCTTAGGTATGGGTTATCAGGCAGCTGTGCTAAGAATGATTTCTGATCTCCACAACAATATTTATTGCTCAAGCCACAGCAGTTAAGCTCATCATCTGGTCATCTTTCTAGCTGGGTGCCCCAAGGCTGAGTGTGGAGTGGTTAAAACCAGATTATCCTATTCACTCCGATTATCCTATTCACTCTTTTAAGAGGCAGATGCTTTAGTGCCAGTATGTGCGTACTTTTGTTTTTGTAAAGGATCAGATAGTAAACATTTTAGGTTTTGTGGGCTTTATGATCTCTGTCACAACTGCTAGAATGTGGCTCTGCTGCTGTGATGTGAAAGCGGCGTAGGCACCTGTAGGCAAGTGGGTGTGGCTCTGTCCCAGAAAACTGTTTCTAAAACAGGTGGTGGAGCTTTCCAACCCCTGCGTTAGTGGAGGGAGAAATAGCTGAACTTGGAGGCAAGCCCTTTGACTTGGCCCTTGGCTCTTTCCTCTATAGGACAAAGGGGTCAGAATAAGTGACTTATTAGGTCCCTTCCAAATCTGTGTTTTTGTTTTTTAACTGATTTTTAGAGAGAGTGGGAAAGAGAAAGAGAGAGAGAGAAACATTGATGTGAAAGCAAAGCATCAGTCAGCTGCCTCCCACATGCCCCTTACTGGAGATCAAGCCTGAAATCTTGGCATGTGCCCTGATCAGGAATTGAACCAGAAATCTTTTTATTTTTATTTTTTAAAAACTATTTTTATTTATTGATCTCAGAGAGGAAGGGAGTGGATGAGGGAGAGAGAAACATCAGTGATGAGAGAGAATCATTGATTGGCTGCCTCTTGCAAACCCCCAACTGGGGAGCAAGCCAACAAACCTGGGCAGATGGCCTGACCAGGAATTGAACCGTGACCTCCTGGTTCACAGGCTGGTGCTCGACCACTGAGCCACGCCGGCTGGCTGAGCCGGCAATCCTTTGGTGCACGGGATGGTAGCCCACCAGTGAGCCATATGGGCCAGGGCTCTGTGTTTTTTTTAAGTTAAGGTGGGAGCCGAACCGGTTTGGCTCAGTGGATAGAGCGTCGGCTTGTGGACTGAAGGGCCCCGGGTTCGATTCCGGTCAAGGGCATGTACCTTGGCTGCGGGCACATCCCCAGTTGGAGGTGTGCAAGAGACAGCTGATCGATGTTTCTCTCCCATCGATGTTTCTGACTTTCTATCCCTCTCCCTTCCTCTCTGTAAAAATCAATAAAATATATTAAAAAAAAAAAATAAAATAAAAATAAAGTTAAGGTGGGAGCCGCCCCACAATAAATATGTGTATCTGTTTCATCTCTCATCGTGAATGGCTGTTTACTTTGAAATTAGAAAATGTGCACTTGCAATGTTACTATAAGTTCATTTTGCTGTCTTTACAGTGGAGAAGAGTTTTTTCCAACATCCAACAGTCTTCTTCATGGAACGCACGTGCCTTCCACTCAGGAAATTGATAGGATGGTCACAGATCTGGAAAAACAGTGAGTACTCAGTAGAGCAGTGTGAAATTTTAAGTGCTTAATGGCAAAATGGACATACTAAGCTTAGAATGAATTGAATAGACAGATATTATACTTGCTAATTTCTAACTTAATATCTATAGTGGTTTTGGGGACAAGTATAAGTTGAGTTCATATGATTTGGAATGGAGAAGCAAACAAAAGCAGGGAAGCATTTAAAGAAAATTATTTTTAAGAACTTTTATTTAGTAATCACTCTGCTATTTGATTTGAAGACGTAAGAATGTTCTAGGGCAGTGGTTGGCAAATTGCAGCTTGCGAGCCACATGCGGCTCTTTGGCCCCTTGCGTGTGGCTCTTCCTCAAAAATACCACGGCCTGGGCCAGTCTATTTTGAAGAAGTGGTGGTAGAAGAGGTTGAAGTTTAAAAAATTTGTCTCTCAAAAGAAATTTCAATCGTTGTACGGTTGATATTTGGCTCTGTTGACTAATGAGCTTGTCGACCATTGTCCTACTGAATGTACCTCCACTACATTTGCGTTTCTTGTACTGATAGGGGTGAATGTGAGGCAGAGTGGAATGAATCTGTATTTTAGAAGTTAATACATGTGAGGTATTAAGGATAGTGCCTCACATACTGTGCACTCTGTATTAGCTGTGGTTACCCTATCTAATAAAAGAGTGATATCCAAATTGATCATCACTCTAAGACACAAGATGTCCGCCTCCATGTGGTCCAAGATCCTGCCTCCATGTGGACACAAGATGGCCACCACAACAAGATGGTCTTCAGGGAAGGACAGCTGTAGGAAGTGAGGAGTGACCAGGCTGGCAGAGGAGGGCTTGCAGGCGAGGGCAGTTGGGGGGGACCAGGTCTGCAGGGGAGAGCAGTTCCGGGCAATCAGGCAAGCAGGGAGGGCAGTAGGGGTGACTGGGTTGGCAGAGGAAGGCAGTTGGGGAAGACCAGGTCAGCAGGGGAAGGCAGTGGGGGGACCAGGCCTGCAGGGGAGGGTAGTTGGGGGGGACCAGGTCTGCAGGGGAGAGCAGTTCCGGGCAATCAGGCAAGCAGGGAGGGCAGTAGGGGTGACTGGGTTGGCAAAGGAAGGCAATTGGGGAAGACCAGGTCAGCAGGGGAAGGCAGTGCGGGGACCAGGCCTGCAGGGGAGGCAATTGGGAGGGACCAGGCCAGCAGGGGAGGGCAGTTGGGGGGACCAGGCCTGCAGGGGAGGGCAGTTGGGAGCCAGCAGTCCTGGATTATGAGAGGGATGTCCGACCGCCTGTTTAGGCCTGATCCCAGTGGTTGGACATCCCTCAAGGGGTCCCAGATTGGAGAGGGTGCAGGCTGGGCTGAGGGACGACCGCCTCCCCCCCCCCCCCCCGCACAAATTTCGTGCACTGGGCCTCTAGTTATTAATATAATCATTGTAGTCATCTTTTAATATTTTATGTATCCAATCCAATTTCTTTTTTTTCTTTTTTTAAAAATATATTTTATTGATTTTTTTACAGAGCGGAAGGGAGAGGGATAGAAAGTCAGAAACATCGATGAGAGAGAGACATCGATCAGCTGCCTCTTGCACGCCCCCTACTGGGGATGTGCCCGCAGCCAAGGTACATGCCCTTGCTGGAATCGAACCCGGGACCCTTCAGTCCGCAGTCCGACGTTCTATCCACTGAGCCAAACTGGTCTCGGCTCCAATCCAATTTCTAACAAGGTTATCATTGTTTTCTTAGAGGCATTCTGAAGATGAATATGTGTATTACTGTATTTTATGGTTCTTACCCCGGGTTGTGCTATTGTGCTATTAATTAGCAGCTTCAACTTGATCTTGATGAAAACTGCTTCTCCCACTCACCAAAGTCTGCTATTCTAAGTGTAACAATGCTATTCTCAACTACTAGGCTAGTTCTGTTAAGACAAAACAAACAAACAAACAAAAAGACAAGCCCTGGCCAACTAGCTCCGTCGGTCAGAGTGCTGTTCTGAGACGCCAAGGTTGTGGGCTCGATTTCTTGTCAGGGCACACATAAGAATAAATGAGTAAATGCATAAATAAGTGGAACAACAAATTGATGTTTCTCTCTCTCTCTCAAGTTAGTAAATTGAAAAAAATTTCAAAAGACATTTAAAAATTATTTTCTTTTCCCCTCAGAATTGAAAAACGAGACAAATATAGCCGGAGACGACCTTATAATGACGATGCAGATATCGACTACATTAATGAAAGAAATGCTAAATTCAACAAAAAGGCAGAAAGATTCTATGGGAAATATACAGCTGAAATTAAACAGAATTTGGAAAGAGGAACAGCTGTCTAATCTCTTCAGGAACTGTTTTTAGGAGCTTGAGATGGAGCAAAAATTTCTGCTAGCAGAACTCAGTCTATGCCTTCCCACTCAGCATTTAAAAATAAATGATTTTTCTTAAACATATATTTCCAAATTTTTGTGTTTAGATATAAGATGTATTTCTTGTAGTGTACTTGTTTTGTAATAATCTACTTTGTATAAATCCTAATTATATTATTTTTCTATGTATTTTAAATGTGTGATTGTTTAATCTTTGAAGCATTTTGGGCTTAAGATTGCTGGTACCAAACATAAATTCAGTCACTGGCTTTGAATCATGTTAGGAATTTGACAGAATCTAGAGTTGGGCTCAGAAACCATGTGGAGATTGTAGACTTTGAAGCTAAGGACAGTGATGAAGGCGTGGCAGTGGCTACTGGAGGACTGGTGAAGGCTGGACCCAGGACTGCTTATGACCAAGTTCAGGAAGTAATAGAACTCTCCTCCTGTGAATATGGACCATGTACTGTTCCTTTTTTTACAAAGCAAATACCCCGTGGAATAAAATCCCTACTAAACCCTCTGCTTATCATTCAAAAGTATATCTGTGTATATATACACACACACCAACATACATGCTTCCAATTCCATAAACTTAAAATTTCTTCTTTATGGGAATTTCCAAACTCATGCAAAAGAAGACAATTTAGTACAATGACCCCCACATCCTCAATCCCCATCTCATGGCCAATACAGTTTCATTTTTATTTCTATTTTCCCCTCCATGACTCCCAGGTTCTTTTGAAGCAAATATTAGATGTATAACTTTACCTGTTAACACATCTTTAAGTATCTGGAAGCTCATGAGCGTCAGCCCATGGAGGTTGCTGGTTTGATTCCCAGTCAGGGCACGTGCCTGAGTTGTGGACTTGGTCCTCGTTGTGGGAGTGTGCAGGGGGCAGCCAATCGATGTTTCTATCCCTCTTCCTTCCTCTCTAAAGAAAACATTAAAAAAAAATCTAAAAAAGACACACATCAAACTGTTAGACATGAAAATACATTTCTGAGATGAGAAGTACCTGGGTGGGTTTAACGGCTGCTGTTTCCATCGGCTGCTGCTCATTCTGTTTATCCCCCACGTAGCCCATGGCTGGATGACGCTCCTCTGACACTGCTCCTTGCTCCTGCCCCTGTCCCTGCCCATCAGGACAGGGCTGCCTCCCCATTAGCTTTTTTTTCAAAAGCTGGGACATCTTAGTGGGGACAACTTGGCTCATTTATTTCAAAGGCCATCTCAGAGAAGTGGACCTTAATTATTACTTTCAACTGTTCTCTCGCTTGGAAGGCCCTATTGAGTAGTTTTTAACCAGATGGTGGAGCTGAGCATAACAAAATGATCTTTGAAGAATAAACAAATCATCTTTTCTGTCAAAGAACAGTTTAGCTGCCATTTTGGACCACATGACTTGGCAGCCACCATATTGGCCGCATGGCTTGCAGCTCCCCTGGGGGCCGCCGTCTTGAAAGAGCAAAGGCCAAACCCTCCCTTTGAATCGGCCAATTGGGAAAGACTGTGCCCCCAATCTCCAATCAGGAGCAAAGGACAGGTCACGTGCATGAGGTATTATAAAGCCAAGCAGACTGCTCGGTGTGCACGCGCTTCCAGACCACATGTGTGCACCCTTCTATGTAGAAGTAAATGTGTTTGCCTTGCTGCCTGGCTCCCGAGTGTTTTGTATTTTACCAGAACCCCTGACTTGGGGGGCTCGTCTTATTTCTAACATCTCCAATAGCTATTGTTAATTGTAGTGTGACAGTGTTCCAAGCTGGCTCTGGAGTGAGTTTGTTCCCATTGGAGACCTCTGAGGCCTTAGTGGAATAGGGACAATAATAGCACCAACCTCACAGGATTATTGTTGGCATTAAATGTATAATCCAGGCAAAGCACTTAGCACACTGGGCTGTGTGGAGTATGCCTATGGATGTTGACAGTTCCCATCCTATCTAATAAAAGAGAAATATGCAAATTGACTGTACCTCCGCTACAAGCCATGCCCACAAGCCATAACCCTAGCCAATCAGGAGTGAATATGTAAATAAACCCACCTAATATGGCTGTGGGTACAGAGAGGAGGAGGGAGGCATGGGTTTCCCTGGCAATGGAGGAAGCTAAGCCTTCCACCTGCCCTTGCCAGCTCAGCCTCCACACTAAGCTACAAAATTTCAATTATAGAATCCCAACAGAAATGGCGGCAGCCACGGAGCTAAAGAAAGCAGGAGGCTAAAGTTGTCCCCAGTGATGGAGGAAGCCAAGCTTTTCGCAGCCCTGGCCTGCTTTGGCCTCTGCTTAAGGCTACAAAGTTTCAATTATAGAAGAGAAGTAAATCCCAACGGAAATGGCTGCTACCACAGAGCGAGCAGAAGACTTGGGTTCACTCCAGGCTTCAAAGTTTCGATTGTAGAAGATAAACAAATCCCAGATCCCAGGGCCTCTGCTTGGGTCGCTGGGGGGTGTAGCCAACCTGCAAACCACCACAGGCCCCTTGCCTAGGCTGCCTCACACCCCAAGGGAACCCCACCCTGATCTGGGACACCCTTCAGGGCAAACCAGCTGGCCCCCACCCATGCACCAGGCCTCTGTCCTATCTAATAAAAGTAATATGCAGATTGACCATCACTCCAACACACAAGATGGTTGCCCCCATGTGGTTAAAGATCCTGCTCCCATGTGGACACAAGATGGCCACCACAACAAGGCCAGCAGGGGAGGGCAGTTGGGAGGGACCAGGGCTGCAAGGTAGGGCAGTTGGGGGCAATCAAGCCTGCATGGGAGGGCAGTTAGGGGTGACCAGGCCAGCAGAGGAGGGAAGTTGGGATGACCAGGCCTGCAGGGAAGGGCAGTTGCGGGGGGTGAGGGGGAAACCCAGGCCTGCAGGGGAGGGCATTTAGGGGCAAACAGGCTGGCAGGGGAGCAGTTAGGCATCAATCAGGCTGGCAGGGGAGTGGTGAGAGAGTGATCAGGCTGGCAGGCAGAAGCAGTTCGGAGCAATCAGGAAGGCAGGAAGACAAGCAGTTGGGAGCCAGCAGTCCTGGATTGTGAGAGGAATGTCCCAGATTGGAGAGGGTACACACTGGGCTGAGGGACACCCCCCCCCCCACCAGGCTTTGTGCACCGGGCTTCTAGCAAAATCATATTCCCCAATAAGACTCTTGCTATCTCCATTCTCAGGGCAAGAA
>CM050508.1:197239101-197241601 GCA_027563665.1 Antrozous pallidus
GGAGTGGATAGGGAACGACTGTTCATGGGGACAGAGTTTCCTTTTGGGATGATGAAATGTTCTTAAATTATAGTGTGGTGATGGTTCACACCCCTGTGAATATGCTAAAAACCACAGAACTGTGCACTTTAAAAGGTGAATTTTATGGCATGAGAATTATATCTCAAAAAAGCTGTTGTGGTTTCCGTTTGTAATCATGTCATGAGAAGACTTCCACTGAGTTTGGAAGCCTGTTTGACATGCAGGCTTCATAAAATTCAGGAGGCCCCTCGAGAATTCAAAACAGTCAAGACGATTCCCTAGAGACACATGTGATTGCCCATCCAGAGAAACAGCAACAACTCCACCAAGTGACTCATTGGACAAGCGGTTTTGAGCACCTACGACGTGCTAGAAAGTGTTCTAGAAGCTTGGCTATACCAGTGAGCAGATTCAAGGGTTGATTTTATTTTATTATCTATCTATCTATCTATCTATCTATCTATCTATCTATCTATCTATCTAATAATCCTTTATTGTAAGGGTTGATTTCAGTTAAGCTGCTTCTCACGTGGGTGACTCTGGGCTGATGGCTGCAGGGTGAGCACAGCAGGCGCTGAAGGATGGGTGTTACTAAGGCTTCGTGGCTTCCCTGCTCCTGTTCCGGGGAAACCAGGCAATTTCCAAAAGTGAGGGAGGAGAACTAAGATGGCGGCAAAGGTAAAACACCTATCTTGCCGTCATGCTCAGCAATTTTAATACTACAACTTAACGAAAGAACAAACACCTTCCAGAATCACCAGAAAGCTTGCCGAGTGAAAATTCCACAAATAAAAGTGAAGATAAGACACTGTGACTCGGAGGAGCAGCGGCAGACAGCATGGAAAGATTCGCGCGGAGAGAGGTTTGGAGCGCGCGCCAGCGGAGAGGGCGGGCGGCTGAAAACCGGCCAGTTTTCTCGAACGGGGAGACAAAGACGTCCCACTGGACTGATTCTCCAGCTCTGGGCGAAGTCCAGAGAACCCACTATCACACGGGGTGAAAACTGGACAGTGGGAGGGCACGGCAAAGCTCGGGTGCTGCCGGGTCTCCCGGCTTGTGGAGAAGGCAGCTTGTGCGTGAACAGCTCAGCTGCGTGACGGCACAGAGAGCGCTCTGCGACTTGTCTCTCATTCGGAAAAACGTCAGTCTGCTTTGTTTTACGACCCTGGGTGAGACATTGCGCATGCAAAGTCATTTTGGGAAAGTCTGAATTCCCTGGCAGCCGGTGGAGCTCCGCAGTGGCTCTCTCTCAGAGGTGCTGGCGGCCATTGCCCCCGGCACAGAGTCCCTGGGGCCGCATAGGGCGGAGCTAACGCTGTCTGCTTGGCCCGGAGACTCCGCCCACCCAACCTGAGCACAGCTGAGCTTCACAGACAATTGGCCTGGAGGTCAACCCCTCCAAGTGCTAACAACGATTAACTGAGCTTAACTTCAGCCAGACTGTGCAACCCATATCCACCTCAGGTAACTGGGGAGGCTGAGCCACTGTCCCTTGTAGCACGTCTACCACACAAAGCTAATTGACCAACTCAGGGAAACAGCCACCATGCAGCAACATGGAAAGAAATCAGATGTGAAAGAAATGGAGGAAAAAAAACACGACTGGACATGGAATTCAAAACCACGGTTATAGGGTTTTTCAAGAGGCTCCAACAAAAGGTCGAGGCCTATAAGGAAATAAGCAAGACCACAAAGGAAATGAATGAGTCCTACAAGGAAATGAACAAGACCCTCAATGATATAAACGAGACCTGCAAGGAAATAATCAAGACCAACGTGGAAATGAATGAGTCCTACAAGGAAACGAAGGAGACTCTCAAGGATATAAAGGTGACTCTCAAGGATATGAAAAAGGACCAACCAGAAATTAAGCATACACTGACTGAAACAAAAAATATTATACAAAGACCTAAAAGTGCTCTGGAGCACCCCAAGAACCAAGTTCAAGATTTGAAATACAAAGAGGTAAAATCCACTCAGCTGAAAAAGCAAGAAACCAAAAGAATCCAAAAAATCGAAGATAGTGTAAGGGGCCTCTGGGACAACCTCAAGCATACCAACGTCCGAATTATAGGGGTGCCAGAAAAAGAGAGAGAGCAAGACAATGAAAACCTATTTGAAGAAATAGTGACTGAAAACTTCCCACACCTGGTGAAAGAAATTGACTTAGGAGTTCAAGAAGTGCACCGAACCCCAATATATAGGAACCCTAAGAGGACCACACCAAGGCACATCATAATTAAAATACCAAAAGCAAAAGACAAAGAGAGAATAATAAAAGCAGCAAGAGAGAAACAGTTGGTTACCTATAAGGGAGCACCCATACGATTGTCAGCTGATTTCTCAACAGAAACAATGCAGGCCAGACGGGAGTGGCAAGAAATATTCAAAGTGATGAACAGCAAGAATCTACAACCAAGATTACTCTATCCAGCAAAGCTATCATTCAGAATTGAAGGTCAGATGAAGTGCTTCGCAG